>JAVSCE010006347.1:0-52468 GCA_032199065.1 Smutsia gigantea | reverse complement strand
CATAAACCACCACTACAGGATATCTTAAATGGACTGCTCTAGATGGAAGCACACCTAAGGCTAAAAGATGTCACCAGAGAAAATAAAATCATAGCAAAGAAAGCAGACCATCCAAATACTAACTAAAGGCAAAGAATAAAACACCTACTATAGAAAGAATGGAGGAGGAGGAATAAGAAGGGAGAGAAAGAAAGAAACATCAGACTGTGTTTACAATAACTTGACAAGAAAGTTAAGTTAGATTGTTAGATAGTAAAGAAGCAACCCTTGAACCCTTGGTAACCATGAATCTAAAGCCAGCAATGGCAATAAGTACATACCTATCAATAATCACCTAAATGTAAATGGACTGAATGCACCAATCAAAAGACACAGAGTAACAGAATGGATAAAAAAGCAAGACACATCTATATGCTGCCTACAAGAAACTCACCTCAAATTCAAAGATATACACAGACTAAAAGTGAAGGGATGGAAAAAGATATTTCATGCAAACAACAAAGAGAAAAAAGCCGGTGTTGCAGTACTTGTATCCGACAAAATAGGCTTCAAAACGAAGAAAGTAGCAAAAGATAAAGAAGGACATTACATAATGATAAAGGGGACAGTCCAACAAGAAGATATAACCATTATAAATATATATGCACCCAACACAGGAGCGCCAGCATATGTGAGACAAATACTAACAGAATTAAAGGAGGAAATAGACAGCAGTGCATTCATTTTAGGAGACTTCAAAACACCACTCACTCCAGAGGACAGATCAACCAGACAGAAAATAAGTAAAGACACAGAGGCACTGAACAACAGACTAGAACAGATGGACCTAACAGACATCTACAGAACTCTACACCCAAAAGCAACAGGATACACATTCTTCTCAAGTGCACATGGAACATTTTCCAGAATAGACCACATACTAGGCCACAAAAGAACCTCAGTAATTTCAAAAATATTGAAATCCTACCAACCAACTTCTCAGATCACCAAGGTATAAAACTAGAAATAAATTTTAGAAAGAAATCAAAAAGGCTCACAAATACATGGAGACTTAACAACACTCTCCTAATTAATCAATGGGTTAACGACCAAATCAAAACAGAAATCAAAGAATATATGGAGACTAATGACAACAACAACACAAAGCCACAACTTCTGTGGGACGCAGCAAAGGCAGTTCTAAGAGGAAAGTATATTGCAATCCAGGCCTATTTAAAGAAGGAAGAACATTCCCAAATGAATAGTCTAAAGACACAATTACTGAAATTGGAAAAAGAAGAACAAATGAGGCCCAAAGTCACCAGAAGGAGGGACATAATAAAGATTAGAGAAGAAATAAATAAAATTGAGAAGAATAAAACAATAGAAAAAAATCAATGAAACCAAGAGCTGGTTCTTTGAAAAAAATAAACAAAATAGATAAACCCTAGCCAGACTCATTAAGAGAAAAAGAGAATCTACACACATAAACACAATCAGAAATGAGAGGGAAAAATCACGACTGACCCCACAGAAATACAAAGAATTATAAGAGAATATTATGAGAATCCATATGCCAACAAGCTGGAAAATATAGAAGAAATGGACAACTTCTTAGAAAAATACAACCTTCCAAGACTGACCAAGCAAGAAACAGAAAAACTAAACAGACCAATCACCAGTGACTGAAATCGAATTGGTAATCAAAAAACTACCCAAGAACAAAACCCCTGGGCCTGATGGATTCACCTCTGAATTCTACCAGACATATAGAGAAGAAATAACACCGATTCTCCTTAAAGTTTTCCAAAAAATAGAAGAGGAGGGAATACTTCCAAACTCATTCTATGAAGCCAGCATCACTCTAATACCAAAACCGGGCAAAGACCTCACCAAAAAAGAAAATTACAGACCAATATCCCTGATGAACGTAGATGCAAAAATACTCAACAAAATATTAGCAAACCGAATTCAAAAATACATCAAGAGGATCATACACCATGATCAAGTGGGATTCATCCCAGGGATGCAAGGATGGTACAACATTCGAAAATCCATCAACATCATCCACCACATCAACAAAAAGAAGAAGAAAAACCACATGATCATCTCCATAGATGCTGAAAAAGCATTTGACAAAATTCAGCATCCATTCATGATTAAAACTCTAAACAAAATGGGTATGGACGGCAAGTACCTCAACATCATAAAGGCCATATATGACAAACCCACAGCTAACATCATACTTAACAGCGAGACGCTGAAAGCTTTTCATCTAAGATGGGAACAAGACAGGGATGCGCACTCTCTCCACTGTTATTCAACATAGTACTGGAGGTCCTAGCCACAGCAATCAGACAAAACAAAGACATACAAGGCATCCAGATTGGTAAAGAAGAAGTCAAATTGTCACTATTTGCAGATGACATGATATTGTACATAGAAAACCCTAAAGATTCCATTCCAAAACTACTACAACTAATATCTGAATTCAGCAAAGTTGCAGGACACAAAATTGACACACAGAAATCTGTTGCATTCCTATATGCTAATGATGAACTAACAGAAAGAGAAATCAGAAAAACAATTCCATTCACAACTGCATCAAAAAGAATAAAATACCAGGGAATAAACCTAATGAAGGAAGTGAAAGACCTATACCCTGAAAACCACAAGACACTCCTACGAGAAATTAAAGAGGACACTAACAAATGGAAATTCATTCCATGCTCTTGGCTAGGAAGAATAAATATTGTCAAAATGGTTGTACTACCTACAGCAATCTACAGATACAACACAATCCCTATCAAAATACCAACAGCTTTCTTCAGTGAACTGGAACAAATAATTCTAAAATTCATATGGAACCACAAAAGACCCTGAATAGCCAAAGCAATCGTGAGAAGGAGGAATAACACAGGGGAATTACGCTCCCTGACTTCAAGCTCTACTACAAAGCCACAGTAATCAAGACAATTTGGTATTGGCACAAAAACAGACCCACAGACCAGTGGAACAGAATAGAAAATCCAAACATCAACCCAAACATATACAGTCAATTAATATTTGATAAAGGAGCCTTGGATATACAATGGGGAGATGACAGCCTCTTCAGCAGCTGGTGTTGGAAAAATTGGACAGCTACATGTAAGAGAATGAAACTGGACTACTGTCTAACCCCATACACAAAAGTAAACTCAAAATGGATCAAAGACCTGATTGTAAGTCATGAAACCATAAAACTCTTAGAAAAAATATAGGCAAAAATCTCTTGGACATAAACACGAGCAACTTCTTCATGAACGTACCTCCCAGGCAAGGGAAACAAAAGCAAAAACGAACAATTGCGTCTTTATCAAACTAAAAAGCTTTTGTACAGCAAAGGACACCCTCAATAGAAGAAAAAGACATCCTACAGTATGGGAGAATATATTCATAAATGACATATCCAATAAGGGGTAGACATCCAAATTATATAAAGAGCTCACGCATGTAAACAAACAAAAAGCAAATAAGCCAATTAAAAAATGGGCAGAGGAGCTGAACAGACACTTCTCTAAAGAAGAAATTCAGATGACCAACAGGCTCATGAAAAGATGCTGCACATCGCTAATCATCAGAGAAATGCAGATTAAAACCACAATGAGATATCAGCTCACACTAGTAAGGAGGGCTGCCACACAAAAGACAAACAACAACAAATGTTGGCGAGGATGTGGAGAAAAGGGAACCCTCGTACACTGCTGGTGGGAATGTCAATTAGTTCAACCATTGTGGAAAGCAGTATGGAGGTTCCTCAAAAAACTCAAAATAGAAATACCATTTGACCCAGGAATTCCACTCCTAGGAATTTACCCTAAAAATGCAGCAGCCCAGTTTGAAAAAGACATATGCACCCCTATGTTTATCGCAGCACTATTAACAATAGACAAGAAATGGAAGCAACCTAAGTGTCCATCAGTAGATGAATGGATAAAGAAGATGTGGTACATATACACAATGGAATATTATTCAGCCATAAGAAGAAAACAAATCCTACCATTTGCAACAACATGGATGGAGCTAGAGGTTATTATGCTCCATGAAATAAGCCTGGCAGAGAAAGACAAGTAAAAAATAATTTCACTCATATGTGGAGTATAAGAACAAAGAAAAAAAACTGAAGGAACAAAAGAGTAGCAGACTCACAGAACCCAAGAACGGACTAATAGTTACCAAAGGGAAAGGGACTGGGGAAGATGGGTGGGAAGGGAGGGATAGGGGAAAAAAGGGGTATTACCATTAGTACACATAATGTAGTGGGGGCGGGGGTGATACGGGGAAGGCAGTATAACACAGAGAAGACAAGTAGTGATTCTATAGCATCTTCCTATGCTGATGGACAGTGACTGTAATGGGGTGTGTCAGCGGGTACTTGATAATAGGGGGAGTCTAATAACCATAATATTGCCCATGTAATTGTACATTTATAATAGCAAAAAAAAGACAATGAACAGGTAAAGCAGCATGGGAGAAGATATTTACAATATATATACACTTGGCTGGGGGCTTGTATTCAATTATAAAAAGAAGCCTTACAAATTAATATGAGAAAGAGGCATAAGCCAACAGAGAAACAATCAAAATGCTTGATAGGCAGATTACAGGCACAGGGTGACCTGAATGAGCCTCCCTTTTTCTCCACTCGGAATTCCCAGTTGCCTGTGCCTTTCGAGGCGGCCCACAGTTGCTGGTACTTGTGGGTGAATAAAACCTTGGGCTCCCATGTGGTCCAGGCAAGGGAACCAGAATAGGGCTTTCATCCTCTTCATTGATACAGTCCTCGGAGTTGGAGTCCAAAGAGGAGAAAGTGAAGAAGGCAGTTTCCAATCTGACTTCAAGGTGAGAAGTTTTGCAGTACCCAAGAGGTATAAGACATTCCAGTTATGACTGTGGTTATTCAATAATTTAATTTAAATCAATCGTTTGCAAGGAAGATATTTTTAAAAAGTCAAGGAAACATCCAGAAAGCTTAACTCTAGTGAGAAGAATTACAAACTCAGTGCAGTAAGGTACTTTACTTTTTTCCATTCATTCCTTCATTCAACAAGTGTTAATCTCTGCCCTCATGGAGCTTATATCTTAGTGGAAATTGATATTGTTATTTCCATCATTGTGCTTTTGTTAAAGAGCTGATCATAGTCTTATCCTTTTTATGGCCTCTCTCCTGAGTAAGGTCTGATTAAACGTCAGTTAGGCCTTTTGTGCTTAGTGTTCTACTCACAAGGGTTCTCTGCTGTATGGGCTCTCGACCACCGTGATACTGAGCTATGCCTGCAACACTGACTGGGATGAGAATACTTTATCTCCTACTTGACCAAGTGATTAGATGAATTTAGATCTCATTTAAATATTTTTAAAACATCAGTTTACATAACCATTTGCCTATGTGGATCCTCTGGTCAAGTTCCTACCACTCCCTTCACTTCTTAAAAATGTATCTTGGGGGGGACCTGATGAAGGGGGTAGTGAAATCACCATAACATTACTCATTTAATTGTAGATTAATGATACCAAAATAAACTTTTAAAAAGTTATCTTGGAGAAACGTGATGATTTACAAAATTTTATCTTAAAACTGAAGCTCTTACCACTTATCTCATAATTTTAGGTTTCTCTCCTGCATGAAACTTCTGGTGATACTGAAGTCAAGAAGACCATCTGAAAATCATATTACAAATACTGTAATGTTTGTATTTCTCTCTAGAATGGACATTATGATGCAGTTGAATCTTGAGGTGAAGCTGAAGCGCTTTGCGCACCCCCCATGTACACTGTTTCTCTTCCACATGGATACTCCAATTAATGATGAAGACTTTCCCATTCCTCGCAAAAAAACTCCTTTTATGTATTTTTTCCACCAGTGTGGGCTCTCTGGTAGGCTTGAAGCTGTGAATTCTGACAGAAACTATATCCACACTTCTCCTATTTGAACGGTTTCTTCTCATTGTGGTCTTTCTCATGGGCCAGAATGGCTTGAAGCCCTTTCCACACTCTTCGCAGTTTTATCATTTCTCACCATAAAGGAACTGGTGAACTTTAAATTGTGAACTACTGCCCATAATTCCACATACTTATAAAGTTTCTCTTAATTGTAGGCCTTCTGTTGAATATTAAAATATGAATTTTTGATGCAAGTTTTTCCCACACACCTCACATTTATAGGGATTCTCTCATTTGGACTAGATAATAATATGAACTTGATAATCGGAGCTTCTCCTGAAGTTCTTCCCACACTCTCACATTTACCTTATTTCTCCCTAGTGTGGACACCTTGATAGCCCTCAAGATTTGAAGACTGAACCCCTCACCACACACGTTACATATGCATGGTTACTCTCCAGTGTGGATTTCATGATGGGCCTGGAAGTGTGAAAGCTGAATGAAGCCCTTCCCATATTCCTCAGATCTGCAGGGTTTCTATCCCATGTGGATTATCTGATGGAATGTAAAGATTTAAGCTTTCAATCTTGCCACATTCCTCACATTTGTACAGCTTCTCAGAAGTAACAGTTAAGCATTATGTGCTGGTTTACAATGGACACTCTTATCACATGCATCACAGTTGAATGGTTTCCCCTCAATATGGATTCTCTAATGGTCCTGAAGATATAACATGTGAAAAAATGCCCTTCCACACAACCTACAATTATAAGGTTTCTTTCCTATGTAGACTTTGCAATGAGTATTAAGTGCTAATTCATAACTGAATCCTTTTCCATGTTCTCACATTCATATGGTTTTTGTACAGTGTGGATTTTCTCATGAGTCTGCAAATGTAAACACTGAATGAAGCCATTATCACAGTTACAGCATTTTTCTCCCATAATAAATATGAAGAACTGAGTTATAACAGAAACCTTTTCCACATTCACTACAGGTACAGGCCTTCTTTCTTAAGTGAAATTGCTCATTAAGCTCAACGTCAGAGACATTACTGAAAGTCTTAACATACACCAGCATACACTAATAGCTTTTTATCCTGTGTGAATTATTCTATGCTGGTCATAGGTTAATGCTTTATTCTGTCTTTTTCAGTCATTGTGGTTATAAAATTTTTCTCTTTTGGGTACTCTATGAATAACACACCAGTCATATTTCATAGTCCATTTTTCATGAGAATTTGCTGACATCTTCTCCAATTATTCTGTGGTTCATTCATTTTCCTTCAAGAGTCAGGCTTACAAGATGGAAAATTCTGAATCTATTATTGGAACCATCCCTTTGATGGTTCAAGATGTAACCTTCATCTTTAAAATTCTGTGTCCCTGTCCATACTTAGCAAGAGGAATCACCTTGTTTATGCAAATGAGAATAATTTAGCAGAGATTCTTGGCTCCTGGTTAAATAACTTGCGATTTGTTGCCAGATTTGCTAGCAGGAAAGCTCTTAGGTTCCATTTCACTTTCTTCATTGCTTCCTATGAGGAACAGAGAATTCAGAAATGTAGACAGGGGAACACATTGTTCAGAGATTTCAAGGTCTGACACTTAAGACATAGCATGAAACTTTAATAAACTTCAGGAAGCTTCAGCTTACATTTTCATCATGATGTACAAGTTTTCAGAAGCCAGTAGGTGGTCCGCTAGGTCCCAATCCACCAAGCATTTGTGAGACCCATTTATAACCAAGTCTCACATGTGAGCTAAAAATTAGAAATCACTTGTCTGCAAAACCATAAAAAGATAAAATAACAACTAAAAATAATAACAAACCATAAATTGGGGGAGAGGTTGGGGTGGGTGTGTGGGGAGGTTGAGAGGGATAAAGGGGCACAAAAATTCTCAATCATAATATAAGTTGGTCGTGGGGATAGTAGTATAGCATGGAGAATATAATCAATGATTCTGTACCATCTTCCTATGTTGACAGATGGCAACTGTACTAATGGGGGTGAGGATTTAATATGGGTAACTGTTGAATCACTATGTTGCCTACTTATATAAGATTGTATATCAATGATACTTCAATATTTAAAAAAGAACAAAATATAAAAAACCAAAAACCTCTACTTCAATTGAAATTGAACTTTCACAAGTCTAGGAATAGAACTCACTCCAGATGGTAATGGAATGATAATGAGAAAGTAGAGGGAAATGCCACGTGTTTAGAGGTTGTGCTCCTTCATGGAGTATATTTTGAGAGAGTTTAGAATGATGTTTGGCACAGACAAATCAAGCACAAGACGAAATGAAGTGTTTCATGTGTTAACTTTAGACTAAGAGTTTTGGATATGACAAAAACCTATTGTTTTTTCTAGTGAACTGCATTAAAATCAGTGTAGAATCTTAGATAGTAAATTATGTTGTTATATGAAGTGGAATCGTTAAGGAAAGCAATAACAATAGTTTAGCACATTTGGGTTTACTTTACATATCTTAATTACTAAATATTAAAAACTAGAAGTTTAATCCAGATATTCAAAATATGTCTGGAAATTTCTGCATAACATATATACCTAATCTTATTTTTCTAGATTGATACCAACTATAAGTTAACATCTACTGTGAACTCTTGCTAAGCTCCAAAATAATTTTAGGTTTAGAAATTTATTTTCTAAAATATTTATCTTTTTTTTTTCCTGACTGCCAGCTACTCTAGGGCATAATTTTATTCTGTCCTTAAGCATAAAAGGAGATTGAGATCCCTATGTGCACATGTGTGTGATCAGAGTGTGATTACACATCTTAAGGTCAAATCTCAAATACAAGGTGTTATCCTTTATTCTTAGAGCACTTGGACTGCATAAGTACTCAAAAAAGGTATTTTACAGGATATATCTGTAAGTGAATAAATAAATGTACAACACATACATGTAATTAATAAAAAGGTTTCTTTTTTTTACATTTAAACAGGAGGAACTTGGCTGCTATTTATGTTTTTTTTATAATTTATTTTGGCATTATTAATCTACAATTATATGTGCAATATTATGGTTATTAAACTACCCCTTCACCAGGTCCCACCCACCCACTCCATTACAGTCACTGTCCATCAGCATACTGAGATGCTATAGAATCACTACTGGTCTTCTCTGAGATGTACAGCCCTCCCCGTGCCCCCTTAACATTACGTCTGCTAATCGTAATGCCCCTTTCTCCCTCTTATCCCTCCCTTCCCACCCATCTTCCCCAGTCCCTTTCCCTTTGGTAACTATTAGTCCGTTCTTGGGTTCTGTGAGTCTGCTGCTGTTTTGTTCCTTCATTTTTTTTTTCTTTGTTCTTATACTCCACATATGAGTGAAATCATTTGATCCTTGTCTTTTTCAGCTTGGGTTATTTCACTGAGCATAATACCCTCTAGCTCCATCCATGTTGTTGCAAATGGTAGGATTTGTTTTCTTCTTATAGCTGCATAATATTCCATTGTGTATATGTACCACATCTTCTTTATCCATTCAGCTACTGATGGATACAGGTTGCTTCCATTTCTTGGCTATTGTAAATAGTGCTGCAATAAACATAGGGGTGCATCTGTCCTTTTCAAATTGGGCTGCTGCATTCTTAGGGTAAATTCCTAGGAGTGGAATTCCTGGGTCAAATGGTATTTCTATTTTGAGTTTTTTGAGGAACCTCCATACTGCTTTCCACAATGGTTGAACTAATTTGCAGTCCCACCAGCAGTGTAGGAGGGTTCCCTTTTCTCCACATCCTCGCCAACATTTGTTGTTGTTTGTGTTTTGGATGTTGGCCATCCTCACTGGTGTGAGGTGATATCTCATTGTGGTTTTAATCTGCATTTCTCTGATGATTAGCGATGTGGAGCATCTTTTCATGTGCCTGTTGGCCATCTGAATTTCTTCTTTGGAGAAGTGTCTATTCATGTCCTCTGCCCATTTCTTAATTGGATTATTTGCTTTTTGTTTGTTAAGGTGCATGACTTCTTTATATATTTTGGATGTCAACCCTTTATCAGATATGTTTTTATGAATATATTCTCCCATACTGTAGGATGTCTTTTTGTTCTACTGATGGTGTCCTTTGCTGTACAGCTTTTCAGCTTGATATAGTCCCACTTGTTCATTTTTGCTTTTGTTTCCCTTGCCCGGGGAGATATGTTCGTGAAGAAGTTGCTCATGTTTATGTCCAAGAGATTTTTGCCTATGTTTTTTTCTAAGAGTTTTATGGTTTCATGACTTACATTCAGGTCTTTGATCCATTTTGAGTTTACTTTTGTGTATGGGGTTAGACAGTAGTCCAGTTTCATTCTCTTACATGTAGCTGTCCAATTTTTCCAACACCAGCTGCTGAAGAGGCTGTCATCTCCCCATTGTATATCCAAGGCTCCTTTATCAAATATTAATTGACTGTATATGTTTGGGTTGATGTTTGGATTTTCTATTCTGTTCCACTGGTCTGTGGGTCTGTTTTTGTGCCAATACCAAATTGTCTTGATTACTGTGGCTTTGTAGTAGAGCTTGAAGTCAGGGAGCGTAATTCCCCCTGTTTTATTCCTCCTTCTCAGGATTGATTTGGCTATTCAGGGTCTTTTGTGGTTCCATATGAATTTTAGAATTATTTGTTCCAGTTCATTGAACAAAGCTGTTGGTAGTTTGATAAGGATTGCGTTGAATCTGTAGATTGCTGTAGGTAGTATAGCCATTTTGACAATATTTATTCTTCCTAGCGAAGAGCATGGGATGCATTTCTATTTCTAGTGTCCTCTTTAATTTTTCTTAGGAGTGTCTTGTAGTTTTCAGGGTATAGGTCTTTCACTTCCTTCATGAGGTTTATTCCTATTTTATTCTTTTTGATGCAATTGTGAATGGAATTGTTTTTCTGATTTCTCTGTTAGTTCATCGTTAGTGTATAGGAAAGCAACAGATTTCTGTGTGTTAATTTTGTATCCTGCAACTTTGCTGAATTCAGATATTAGTTCTAGTAGTTTTGGAGTGGAGTCTTTAGGGTTTTTTATGTACAGTATCATGTCATCTGCAAATAGTGACAACTTGACTTCTTCTTTACCAATCTGGATGCTTTGTATGTCTGATTGCCGTGGCTAGGACCTCCACTACTATGTTGAATAACAGTGGAGAGAGTGGGCATCCCTGTCTTGTTCCCGGTCTTAGATGAAAAGCTTTCAACTTCTCGCCATTAAGTATGATGTTAGCTGTGGGTTTGTCATATATGGCCTTTATGATGTTGAGGTACTTGCCGTCTATACCCACTTTGTTGAGAGTTTTAATTATGAATGGATGCTGTATTTTGGCAAATGCTTTGGAGATGATCATGTGGTTTTTGTTCTTCTTTTTGTTGATGTGGTGGATGATGTTGATGAATTTTCGAATGTTGTACCATCCTTGCATCCCTGGGATAAATCGCACTTGGTCATGGTGTATGATCCTCTTGATGTATTTTTGAATTCGGTTTGCTAATATTTTGTTGAGTATTTTTGCCTCTACGTTCATCAGGGATATTGGTCTGTAATTTTCTTTTTTGGTGAGGTTTTTGCCCGGTTTTGGTATTAGAGTGATGCCGGGTTCATAGAATGAGTTTGGAAATATTCCCTCCTCTTCTATTTTTTGGAAAACTTTAAGGAGAATGGGTGTTATTTCTTCTCTGTAGGTCTGGTAAAATTCAGAGGTGAATCCATCAGGTCTAGGGGTTTTGTTCTTGGGTAGTCTTTTGATTACTGATTCAATTTCATTGCTGGTGATTGGTCTGTTTAGTTTTTCTGTTTCTTGCTTGGTCAGTCTTGGGAGGTTGTATTTTTCTAAGAAGCTGTCCATTTCTTGTATGTTTTCCAGATTGTTAGCGTATAGATTCTCATAATATTCTCTTATAATTCTTTGTATTTCTGTGGGGTCTGTCATTATATTTCCTTTCTCATTTCTGATTGCTTATTTGTGTAGATTCTCTTTTTCTCTTAATGAGTCTGGCTAGGGGTTTATCTATTTTGTTTATTTTTTCAAAGAACCAGCTCTTGGTTTTATGGATTTTTTCTATTGTTTTATTCTTCCCAATTTTATTTATTTGTTCTCTGATCTTTATTATGTCCCTCCTTCTGGTGACTTTGGGCCTCATTTGTTCTTCTTTTTCCAATTTCAGTAATTGTGTCTTTAGACTATTCATTTGGGAATGTTCTTCCTTCTTTAAATAGGCCTGGATTGCAATATACTTTCCTCTTAGAACTGCCTTTGCTGTGTCCCACAGAAGTTGTGGCTTTGTTGTTGTTGTCATTAGTCTCCATATATTCTTTGATTTCTGTTTTGATTTGGTCATTAACCCATTGATTAATTAGGAGAATGTTGTTAAGTCTCCATGTATTTGTGAGCCTTTTTTATTTCTTTCTAAAATTTATTTCTAGTTGTATACCTTGGTGATATGAGAAGTTGGTTGGTAGGATTTCAATATTTTTGAATTTACTGAGGTTCTTTTTGTGGCCTAGTATGTGGTCTATTCTGGAAAATGTTCCATGTGCACTTGAGAAGAATGTGTATCCTGTTCCTTTTGGGTGCAGAGTTCTGTAGATGTCTGTTAGGTCCATCTGTTCTAGTGTGTTGTTCAGTGACTCTGTGTCTTTACTTATTTTCTGTCTGGTTGATCTGTCTTTTGGAGTGAGTGGTGTGTTCAAGTCTCCTAAAATGAATGCATTGCTTTCTATTTCCTCCTTTAATTTTGTTACTATTTGTTTCACATATGCTGGTGCTCCTGTGTTGGGTGCATATATATTTACATTCACTATATCCTCTTGTTGGACTGACCCCTTTATCATTATGTAATGTCCTTCTTTATCTCTTGCTACTTTTTTTGTTTTGAAGTCTATTTTGTCTGTTACAAGTACTGCAACTCCTGCTTTTTTCTCACTGTTGTTTGCATGAAATATCTTTTTCCATCCCTTCACCTTTAGTCTGTGTATATCTTTTGGTCTGAGGTGAGTCTCTTGTAAGCAGCATATAGATGGGTCTTGGTTTTTTATCCATTCTATTACTCTGTGTCTTTTGATTGGTGCATTCAATTCATTTACATGTAGGGTGATTATCAATAGATATGTACTTATTTCCATTGCTGGCTTAGATTCTTGGTTACCAAAGGTTCAAGGGTAGCTTCTTTACTATCTAACAGTCTAACTTAACTCTCTTATTAAGCTATTATAAACACAGTCTGATGATTCTTTATTTCTCTCCCTTCTTGTTCTTCCTCCTCCATTCTTTATATGCTAGGTGCTTTATTCTGTACTCTTTTACATTTCCTTTGACCATTGTTGTGGATAGCTGATTTTACTTTTTGCCTTTAGTTAGTATTTGGATGTTCTGCTTTCTTTGCTATGATTTTATTTTCTCTGGTGACATCTTTTTAGCCTTAGGAGTGCTTCCCTCTAGAGCAGTCCCTTTAACATATCCGTAGAGGTGGTTTGTGCTGGGCAAATTCCCTCAATTTTTGCCTGTCTGGTAATTGCTTAATCCCTCCCTCAAATTTAAATGATAATCGTGCTGCATACAATATTCTTGGTTCAAGGCCCTTCTGTTTCATTATGTTAAATATATCATGCCATTCTCTTCCGGCCTGTAAGGTTTCTGTTGAGAAGTCTGATGATAGTCTGATGGGTTTTCCTTTGTAGGTGATCTTTTTTTCTCTCTCTGGCTGCCTTTAATACTCTTTTTTTGTCTTTGATCTTTGCCACTTTAATTATTATGTGTCTTGTTGTTGTTCTCCTTGGGTCCCTTATGTTGGGAGATCTCTGGGCTTCCATGGTCTGAGAAACTATTTCCTTCCCCAGGTTGGAGAAGTTTTCAGCATTTCTTCAAAGACACTTTTTATCCCTTTTTCTCTCTCTTCTTCTTCTGGTACTCCTATAATGCGAATATTGTTCCGTTTGGATTGGTCACACAGTTCTCCTAATATTCTTTCATTCCTAGAGATCCTTTTATCTCTCTCTGCCTCAGCTTCTCTGTATTACTGTTCTCTGATTTCTATTGCATTAACAGTCTCTTGCACCTCATCCAGTCTGCTCTTAAGCCCATCAAATGCTTGTCTCATTTGTGCATTGTCTCTCCTCACTTCCTCCCTTAGCTGTTGCATATTTCTCTGTAGATCCATCAGCATGGATATGACTTTTATTCAGAATTCTTTTTTAGGAAGATTGTTTAAATCTATTCCATTAGGCCCTCTTTCTGCGGTTGTCTGGGTGGTCCTTGTCTGGACCATATTCCTCTGTCTTTTCATGTCAATATAAGTGGTCGCTGGCAGGTGCCATGTGTGTCAGCTGGGAGAACCAAGTCCCTTCCTGCTTGCTGTTCTCCTTGCCCTTCTCCAGAGCTTGAGCTGGTTATCTGCACACCAGGGGGCAATCTCTGGGATAATCCCCTGAGCTGCCAGTGTGTGGGGCTGCCCTCAGCCTAGCCTATGGCACTGTGGGGGTTTGGAGTCACGCTGGGTGCGTTTTGCTCCCCTTAGTGCCTTCCACATCTTGCTCTGGGTTCTGTAGTCCTTCCCGGTTAGCTGCTTGCTCGCCAGGAGGAGATTCTGTGTGGTTGCTGTGGGTGGGGCCACTCTCCTGCTATTCCACAGCTGTGGCGGATCCGCTGGACTCTTTGCGGTGCCAGCCAAGGGGGAAAGAATGGCAGGCTGCTTATCCCCATGAGGAGATTTGGGGGTGCTTCACCCCACAGCTGGATAGGTGGCCCGAAGTTCCTCAAGATTCCCAGCCTGCTAGGTTGAGTGCCCTGGGACGATTTTGTTCCATTGTTGGGCCCTTGTCTATTTAAGACTTTTGAAAAAGCACCCGCTTTTCTTTTGTCCCAGAGTAGCTGGCTGAGGGGACCAGCTTGCCGTCTGCAACTCAGAGCCTGCCCTTCTGTTTCTCTAGTCTCCAATACACCATGCGTTGTGTGTTTGTGCTCCCAGTGCAGATCAGCAGGGCTGGTTATTTAGCCAGCCTGTGCTTGGACTCCCTCCCCACTCTGATTCTTTTCCTCCCACTGGGGGGCTGGGTTTGGGGAGTGCTTGGGTCATGCCGGGTCGTGGCTTTGTATCTTACCTGCTTCATGAGGTGCTGAGTTCTTGCAGATGTAGCTGTAGCCTGGCTGTTGTGCTCTGTCTTCTGGTCTCTCTTTTAGGAATAGTTGTATTTGTTGTATTTTCACAAATATATATGGTTTTGGGAGGAGATTCCTGCTGCACTGCTCACACCACCATCTTCCCAGAAGTCTCCATGTTTATAATTTTTATTTTGAACTCTCTTTTAGGAAGATTGGTGAGTTCATTTTCATTTGGCCCTCTTTCTGGGGTTTGTGAGATTTTGGTCTGAACCATGTTCTTTTGTTGTTTCATATGTCTGTGTGGTGCCCAGTAGTGTGCAGAAACTCCAATCTCTGGAGCTGCTCAGCCCCTAGAGCGAGGTTGCGGGTCGTAGGGGAGCGGAGCTGGTGCCTGGGGGGAGGAAAGATCTGTTTCTTGATTCCTGTCTGCGGTGCCTGTCTCCAGTGTCAGAGCCAGAGGGCCAAACACACACATGTAAACCTCTGTGCTTTGTGTCTTTAGCTATTGTAGGCGGGGCCTCCCTCTGGCTGGCCTGTCACCTGCGCAGTGACTGCGGGTTTGCAAGCAGATGCCTGCAGGCCAGTAGGAAAGCTAGGCAGGCTGTGTGTCACAGTGGGGGGGTGGGGGGGGCGGGGCTCAGAGCTGAGTAGGCAGCCAGGGGCATGGAGCACCTGAAGCTCCCCAAAGTTCCCAACCAGCTGGGCAGAGCACACCCAGACAACTTTGTCCAGCTCTGCCTTCTCCCACACAGCAAGCTCCGTGCAAACCCCACGTCTTCAGCAGCCCTCTCACTGCTAGGAAGCCTCTCAGACTCCCTGCCTTTCCTCTGACACAGAGCAGCTGGGTGTGGATCCCGTCCTCCATAAACGGCTGGAATGTCAGTTTCTCCGCCTGTCTGAGCTTCCCAACGTCCAGAGCACCATAGACTATAGGATTCTGCTTGCAAAGCAGATATCCAGGGCTAGGTATTCAGCAGTCCCAGTTTTCCAGCCCCTCCTCCGCTCCTTTTCTCTTCCTCCTGCCAGTGAGGTGGGGTGGGGTAGGGCTTGGGTCCTGCCGGATTAAGGCTTTCCTACATTACCCTGTTTCGTGAGGTCTGCTCTGTTGGTGAGGTCTGTTTGCAGTCTGGTTTAGCCTTCTTGTTTCTGTTCCAAAGTTAGTTGTATTAATTAACTATATTTTTGTACTGTTTGTGGTTTTGGGAGGTGCTCTCCGTCTCACCTCTCACACCGCCATCTTGAAAGACCTTGGTTCTCAATTTTTCATTGACTTTTTAGGAGTGTAAAACAGTAGGAAATAACACATAAACATAGAATACTATGCAGTCATTAAAAGGATGTAGTAGTTGAATTTGTTGATAGGTTAATGTTTTCAATGTATTGATGAGTAAAAAAACCAACCAGGCTAGAAAAAGTATGAATAATATAATCCCAGTTTTGAAAAATATTATAGTTATCTGTCTCTGTAACATGAAGCATGGTAGACCAAAGTATTCACAGTATGTATGTATATGGTGAGTATGAATTTTCAAAGATTTTTCACTTACACTTTGGGTTTTCTGTATAATTTTATTTTCAATGTTCAGGCATTAATTTGAAGTCAGTCTATAGAGATGTAATATACATATATTACTTTTTATTGTACAGTTCTATGAATTTTGACTAACATATATACCACCAAAATAAAGACATGCAATACTTCCATTACTCCAAAGTTACCTGACTTTTGTGACCACCTCCTCCCCTATCCCCAGGCAAACATCGATTTGTTAACTGTCCCTGTAATTTTGCCTTTTCCAGAATGTCATATAAATGGAATCACATAGAATGTAGTCTTCTGAGTCTGTATTCTTAACATAATGCATTTGAGATTCATCCATGCTGTTGGATTAGTAGTTTGTTCTTTTTATTGATGGGTAGTATTATATTGTATGGATATAACAGTTTGTTTTTCCATTCTCCAGTTACAGGACATGTGGGTTGCTCTGACGTTTTGCAGTTATTAATAATGCTGCTTGTAACATATATACATAGCATGCATACAGGTCTTTATTGAACCCGTTTTCATGGGATTGCTGTAATACATGCTATATGGATGTTCCTCATACAAAACTTCTGTTTCAAAGTGCCTGTACCATTTTGCATTTCTACAGCAATGTCTAAGAGCTCAGTTGCTCTGCATCCTTTTCTGTACTTAGTATTGTCTACTTTTTTTTTTTTTTTGGTCACTTCAATAGGATCTGTAGTTCTACCTCACTATGGTTTTAACTTGAATTTCCCTAATGACTAGTGATGTTGATAATATGCACTTATCTGACATCCATGTATGTTCTTTGGCGAAATGACTGTTCAAAACTTCTATTTTTAAAAAATTGGGTTGTTTTCCTGGTATTGAAAGTTCTTTATATTTTTTGAATGCAAGTCCTTTCTAACAAGTTTTGCAAATATTTTCTTCCCCCAATCTGTGGCTTCTTTCTCTTTTCGGAAGCGTCTTTTGAAAAGCAGAGGTTTTCATTTTGATGAAGTCCAATTTATCAAATTTTCTTATATGGATCATACTAAGAATGCCTTGAGTAACTCAAGATAACAAAAAAAAAATCCTCTCCCATGTTTTCTTTTAGACCTTTGTTTAGGATTTACATTTAGGTCTAAGATCCATTTTAAGTTAATTTTTATATGGTGTGATGTATAGGTTGAGATTCATTCTTTTGCACATGAATGTTTAATTACTCTTTTGCACATTTTGTTGAAAGACTATTTCTTTCACTGAATTGTTATGGCACCTTTGTCAAAAATCAATTGACCACATATATATGGGTCCTTTCTGTACTGTTCTACTGTATGTTCAGTGTGTCTATTCTTTCACCAATACCACACTGTCTTGATTACAGGTTTATAGTCAGTTTTGAGATCAGTGTTATTTTTAGATCATTCTTGCTTTATGCATAATTTTAGAAATAGCTTAACTTCTGCAAAAACTTCTGGGCTATTGAGTAGGAGTATGTTGCATTTATAGTCAATTTAGGATAAATGGCTTAACAATAATAGTCTTCCAATCCATGAATAAGTCATCTCCCTATTGGTATGAGTGGTCTTTTAAATCTCTTATCAGCATTTTCTAGTATGCAACATAGAGATCACACACTCACCCCTCTCTCACACACACCATTATATATTTGGTGCTCTTGTAAAAGGTACTTTTTTCTTTCTTCATTTCAATTTTCAACAGTTCAGAACTAGTATAATGATTTTAGGATATTGACTTTGTATCCTGTGACTTTGCTAAACTCACTTATTAGTTCTACTAGCTTTTTTTGCTGATTCTTTGGGCTTTTATACATAATTTGTCTTCTGCAATTAGAGTTTATTTCTTCTTTCCTATCTGTATGTATTTTATCACATTAATGCACTGACTAGTACCTCCCATATGATATTGATATGAGGTGGTAAAAGCAGAAGTCCTTCTCTCGTTTCCAAACTTTAGGTGAAAGAATCCAATCTTTCATTATTAAAAATATTAGCATTTTGTTAACATCCTTTATATGCTTGAGGAAGGTTCCCTTTAATTCCTAGGTTTGGGATTTTTTAGTCATGAACTGAGGTTCACTTTTTGTCAAGTGCTTTTTCTGCATCTATTTTTTTCTGTAGATACAATGAATATTCGACTTTTGTATATTGAAATAATATGTATTTCTAGAAACTAGACCCCATTATAATGCTGCATTATCCTTAAAAAAAAAACGCTGAATATATTTTGATGAGGATTTTGTCTGTTCATGAAGGGTATTAGTTAATAGTTTCTTTTAATGTCACTGTTGAATTTTGTTATTAGGGTAATGCTAGTTTCATAAAATGACTCAGAAGGGTTTCCCTTCTACTTAAGTTTTTGTGTAGCATTAGATAATATTCTCCTTAAACGTTTGGCTAGAATTTGCAGTAAAGCCATTTGCCCCTGTATTTTCTTGGTTAGGAGGTTTTTATCTATGAAATCAACTTCTTTAGGAGATAATAGGACTATTCAGGTTGTCTACTTCTTGTGTGTGCTTTGATAATTTGTGTCTTTCAAGGAATTTACACATTTTAAGTTGTCAAGTTTATTGGCATAAAGTGTTTCTTACATTTATGGGAACCTCAACACCTGCAAACCATGCAGTGGGTCAGTATTCTGGGACCGCTGGTCCTGGCAGTAGGCAACAGATACCACTTGACACAGAGAACATATGCTGCATAACCTTTCTTCTTTTAAACTTGGTATGGTTTGTCTTACACCCCAGAAGATGATTTATCTTGGTGAATGCTCCCAGTACATTTAAGTCACTGTTGGATGAGGTGTTCTCTAAGTGGCATATAGTCAAGTTGAGTCACAGGCTCGTCTCTATATCCTTACTGATTTTCTGTCTTCTCATTTTATGAAGTACTAAGAGAACTATAGATTTCTCTAAATACACTTGTGGATTTCTATCAGTTTTTCATGAATCCCAAAGCTCTGTTAGCTGCACATTTAGAATTACATGTCTTTCTGTTGGGTCCCTGATATTTCTTTTATGAGTTCTTATTAATATAGCTAGCCCAGCTTTCTTTTGACTAGTTTTACCATGGCATACTTTTTTCCATTCTTAGTCTTTTAACCTTCTTTTCTCTAATTTAAAAAGGGTTTCTTGTAGAAAATGTATAGCATACAGTTGGGTCTTGCTTTTTAATCCAATCTCACAATGTTTTAAGTGATCTGCTCAGAACATTTATACTTAATGTAATTGTTGATATCACTGGATTTGGACCTATCATGCTGTTTCCTATTTGTACCATTTGTGATTTGTTCAATTTTTCTATCTGCTTTTGGATTTTTATGATCCCATCTTATCTCCACTACTGGTTTATTAGTTATATTCCACCTAATCATTGCTCTAAGGTTTATAATACATATCTGTAATTTTTCAGTCTACCTTCTAATATTATGCCAACTCACGTAGTATGACAGCATACTTCCAATTTCTGTCCTGTTTTGTGGTATTGTTACATCTTACTTGTAAATATGAGATAAACTTTTTGCTTTAGTGAATTTTATTTTTAAATGACTAAAAATAAGGAAAATTAATTTATATTAACCTCCATTTTAGCCACGTTCAAAATTCTTTACTTTGGTAGATCTGGTCTATTTCTGGTATGATATTCTTCCTACCTGAGGAAATTCCTTTAAAAATCTTGTAGTATAGATCTGCTGGTAGTAAATTCTATTTGCTTTTGTTCATCTGAAAGTATTTTGCCTATTAAAAAAAATTTTTTTTCATTTGGCTTGAAATGTTTTAACAGTATTTTGTTTCAAAATGTTAAAGATGTAAATCCATTACCTTCTGGCTTGCATTGTTTTTGATGAGAAGTTTGCTTTTTTTCTGTCTGCTCCTTGTAGGTAGTTTCCTTTTTTTAAATGTCTGCCATCAATATTTCCTCTGCACTGTTAATTTTCAGCTGTTGGCAAATAATGTGTCCGGTTTATTTTTGTTTGTTTTTAATCCTGCTTGGGTATTTTGAGGTTCTTGCATCTGGATGAGATCTTTTCTTATTTTTGGGGAAATTCTCAGCCATTATCTCTTCGAATATTTTTCTCATTCTCAAATCTTCCTGGATTTCCAATTTTACATATATTACACCATTAAAAGTTTTCCCACACTGCTTGGGTACATTTTTGGTTTTGTGTTTTAATTTGGATGATTTCAATTGACATGTCAGCTGACATTTTTGTCAGTTTTGTTGAGCCTGCTCAAAAGCAACCTTTGTGATGCTCTTTCCTAGCATTTCCCATTTGATTCTTTAATTTCCACTGAAATCCCATTTGTTCATATATATTGTCTGCCCTTTTCATGACAGCATTTCACATATCAACCAGCTATATAAAATTCTTTGACATTTCCAAAATATGGTTATCTCTAGTGTGATTTTAATGATTAGTCTGCTGTATCTTGGCAGAGTTTTTTTTTTTTTGACATTTTTTGAATGCCAGTTAACATGTATCAAGCAGGAGAGATGTAAGTAAATAGTTTTGTTTTTTTTTTTTTGCCTGGAACTAGGTGCACCTATTCTGCTAGGATGGGTTGCTGAACAGATTTGGTCAGGAATTAAGCTGGAATTGGATTTTACTGTTACAACAGTTATCTTTACTACACCACTCCAAAATTTCCTAATGTTACCTTGTTTGGGGAAGGGGGCTGATGTGCTGGACAATTTTACACCGTGTTCCTGTGCCACAGAAAAGTTCTCTGTCCACGTTCTTGCCATTTTCCCAATGTAGCTTGCTATTGCTTGTCACTAGGAACAAGTTAACCTACTTATGAGGACCAGGGATATTCTTTATTGTCTTTAGTATCAGTCTTGAGTAGAGATTAGAGAGGTCAGACATCTTACACCTTTTGGGTAGCTAGGACTACATAACATGAAAAGTGAGACAGAAGCTTTCTTTCCTCAGCTGTGAACAAAAAGGTAGATGATAATACCATCTTGTGAGCAATCTGAAGAGTTCACAGAAAAGGACAAAGTAAGAGAATTAAAGAAAATCAACACAAAGCCCCCTTAACTGACTCAGATCAAGTCTTACCCTACCTTTATCTTTTCATTTATATGAATTCAGAAATATTTTTGGTTTAAGCAACTCTTGAGTTGTTTTCTGTTACTTGCAACTAAAAGCCTCCTGATAAAACCACTATGAGCTCTCATGATTTTCCCGTGTAAGTGATGACAGTAAAGAAATACCTTAGAAGCCCTAGATTTCTGGTGACACTGTGCAACTTGATCCAGCACCTTGGAAACCAGGTTAAGTCAGTGCCTTGCTCTCCCCACTCATCCAATGGAGGGAAATCTGACAGAAAATTGTGACGCACCACTTTATAATAATACTGAATTGCACTGGGACATTCTAGGCTGCATGGCTTCGGAGCCTTAAATTTTTTTCACAGAAAGACAAAGTTGCTGACACCTAATTTATCTGTATTCTCAAAAATGTAGAGAATTTTGAAAATTAACTTCCAGGTTTTCATTCTCTAGTTTTGGCACTAATGTCATAATGAAATAGTGTAATCACATTGTGAGTTCTTAATTACAAGTGATAGTATCTCAGTAGTTAATATTTTGGTAAAATTGGTAAATGTTAATTGTAAATGTTTTTTTTTTAATGAAGTACAAAGAAAAGACTAAGCCAAAATTTTGCTTGCCAGAGAAAAACCACTGTATACATGATGGTGGATAATCTTTCATACATTATCTACTAAGCACGCATTTGAACATACATGTATACAGACTTAAATTAACTGGACATTACAAAGGTAAAATCCATATTTTCACTAAACAATATACACGATCCTTCCTGTCATTTTAGATCAATTCCATACTTTCTGTAGCTCCATATTATAGGAACATAGAGAAATTTATCTAAACTCCTATTTATTTCTAGTTTTAAAAAGTACCCTTATTGTACACATCCTTTCTCACTGCTAAAACTGCTTTATCATAAATTTTTCTGATTTCCACATAGGTGTGCACATTTTATATTTTTATATATGTTGTATGACTCTTCTTTAATAAGCTTGTATTTTTCACTCCCACAAACAAAATGCATTGTTTTTGAATATGGAGACTAGCAAATAAAAGGCAATCGTATCTTATATAATTAACTTGTTTGATAAAATGTTTACAAAAAAATCAAGATTTTTCCTTTCCTTGCACGAGTAGGAGGAGAGGGATGGAGAACCTGACAAAATTAAAATCCTCCAAATTCATCACAGAACCTGCCTAAGGAGGTTTGAATTGGACAAAGGCTATAGTTCTTAGAAATTGGTCAGATCAAAAGAACTTTGATGGAAATATAGAGACTAAGACCCAAGTATTGTAATTTTGACATTTATTAAGAAAGTATTTTGCATTGGTAACCATTTCTGACACTTCCCAAATATTATAGTAAAACTCTGTCTTAAACACACAGGGCAGGAATAAAAATTCAGTTATGTAAAATGCAGTGTTTCCATTTTTGAAAAGTTAACCAGAAACATTATTCATCAGTTTGTGCCATTTAAAGTGCACATACATGTACACACACACACACACACACACACACAAAGCTAAACTTAAACTGATGGTATATTATATGAAGGAGACCAAATGGTAAGAAATTCAGCTCATCTTTGCTTAACGTGGGAGAAAAGATGGGAACAAATCCCAACAGGGTTAAAACCAAATTCATGTAATTTCAGACTGCAATATTGCTTGATGTTCTTTCTATATTTCAAATGATGTTTCTCTATTTGAAGTGCTTATATTAAGGGTATTTTCAGGATTCCTCTTCCAAATACATTTCTAAATGATTTCTTTTGGGAAATAAGCTGAAGAAAAATTTCAAATATACCTTTACACACTTTTAGTCATTTAGTAAAAGGTGCTGAGGGAGGTGCCTGAGTTATGCAGTATCACAGTCTTGTAGACTTAGCAACGATTGAAACACCTTCTCCTTAGCAGACTGGGTTTAGACATGCTCATCATCGTACAGTTGTTAAATTCCTGACCATACTCTTATCTTTTATAAGCCCTAGTGCAATGACCAAAGTCATGTGCAATGACTGCTGTAGAGTACTGACAAAATCCCTTAGGGAATCCTTCATTTGGGATCTCCTCTGTGTGGTCTCCTGCCTATTGTGAATGTTGAGGTTGGGCAGAGAGCTTGTACTTTCATTAAAAATTTTTTCTTCTGCTCTAAGAATTCCAGTGAATGGAAAATTTCTACTCCCATTTGAGGACTTCAAAACAAAATAGAACACCATTTCACAGAACCTCATTTCTGTATGGATTCTCTGATAAAGGGTAATCCTTACCATACTCTTCACTTTTATAGAATTTATCACCACTATGGACTCTCTGATGAATCAGAAGACCGGAGCTCCAACGGAAACCCTTACCACATGCATCACATTTGTATGGCTTCTCTCCTGTGTGGACTCTCTGATGAGCCTGAAGGTTTGATCTCTGACTGAAGCCCTTTCCACACACCTCACATTTGTATGGTTTTTCCCCAGTGTGGACTCTGTGATGGGCTTGAAGACTTGAAAACCCACTGAACCCCTTACCACACTGTTCACATTTATAGGGCCTCCCTTCTGTGTGGACCCTCTGATGTGCCTGAAGGCGTGAACTCTCACTGAAGCCCTTCGTGCACACCTCACATTTGTATGGTTTCCCTCCTATGTGGGCCCTCCGATGTGCTTCAAGGCGTGAACCTTGACTAAAGCCCTTCCCACACATTTCACATTTATATGGTTTCACTCTAGTGTGGACTCTCTGATGACCTTGAAGATAGGCTCTCTGACTGAAGCCCTTCCCACATACCTCACATATATACGGTCTCTCCCCAGTGTGAACACTCTGATGGCTTTGAAGGTATGATCTCTGACTGAAGCTCTTACCACACTCATCACATTGGTATGGCTTCTCTCCTGTGTGGACTCGTTGATGGGCCAGAAGAGTTGAGGCCTTACTGAAGCCCTTACCACATTCTCCACATTTATAGGGTTTCTCTCCTGTGTGAACCCTTTGGTGAATTTGAAGATTAAAGCTCCAACTGAAACCCTTCCCACACTCCTCACATTTGAATGGTTTTTCTCCAGTGTGGACTCTCTGATGACCTTGAAGGTGAGAACTCCGACTGAATCCCTTACCACACTCTTCACACTTGTATGGTTTCTCTCCAGTGTGAACTCTTTGATGGCCTTGAAGGTATGAATTGCGACTGAATCCTTTCCCACACTCCTCACACTTGTATGGTTTTTCTCCAGTGTGGACTCTCTGATGGGCTTGAAGGTATGAACTCCGACTGAATCCCTTATCACACTCTTCACATTTATAAGGCTTCTCTCCTGTGTGGACTCTCTGATGAACGTTGAGAACTGATCTATGACTGAAGCCTTTACCACATGCATTGCATTTGTATGGCTTCTCTCCAGTGTGGACTCTCTGATGATCTTTAAGTTTTGAACTCCAACTAAAGCCATTCCCACACTCCTTATAAGGTTTCTCTCCAATGTGAATTTTCTGATGGCTTTGAAGACATGAATTTTGACTGAAGCTGTTACCACATGCATAGTGTTTATATGGTTGTTCCCTGGTGTGGACTATCGGAAGGTCCTGAATATGTGAGGCCAGACTAAAGCCATTACCACATTCCTCAGAATTACAGGGAATCTCTTCCATGTGAACTCTATGCCGAATGTTAAGATTTGAGCTACAGATGAAACCCTTCTCACACTCCACATCTGTGTATAGTTTCCCTTCAGTGTGGATTTTCTGATGGACTTGAAGATAAGACCTCTGATTAAAAACATTCCCATTCTCCTCGTATTCATGGGGTCCCTGCCCAGTATGGACCCTAAAAATATCATTAAGGTCTAAGCTATGACCAAATGCTTTCTCATACATGCTGTTTTTATAGGACATCCCTTCTGCATGAGTAAGTTCATAAGTATTAAGAGAAGGGCACTGACTGAAGTTCTCACCGTATCTCCACTTACATGGCTTCTTCTCAGTATGCAATCTCTGATGGGACTCCAGGTGTGAACGCTCAAAAACACAATCATCTCCCCTATGATGAACACTTTGATTAATATGAAGAACTGAGGTATAACTGCAGCCCTTTCCACATGGACTGTATGCATGGGGCTTTCCTTCTAAGTGTAACTGCTGATGAACTTCAGAGCTAGAGTCATCACTGAAGGTTTTTCTGCATTCAGTATAGGGGTAGGGCTTTTGCCCCATTTGAATTAAGTTTTGATTATGCAATGCAACCTTCACGAAGTCTTCTCCACAGTCATGGCAGCTGTAGTTTTTTTCTGCTCTGTGTACTCCCAGATTATCATTGTGATGTGAGATCCAACTAAAGCTGTCACACTTACAGAAATTCTTTTTCATGGAAATTTGCTGACATCTACACTGATAATTATGTAATTTGGTCAGATAAGTTTTCCTCCAAGAATGGTGGGCTCTCCAAGATGGATATTCTTGATTTCTCAGGTAACTGAAACCATCTCCTATGTGAGTCAATATACAGTGCTCATCTTCAGAAATCTGAACTGGTATTCCTGCCCAAACCTGGCAGGTGGAATCACCTTGTTTCTGCAACTGAGAAATATGCCCCTGGTAATTTTTCATGGAATCTTGACACCTTGTTAACCCACCTGCACCTTGTTGCCAGGTCTGCCAGGAAGAAAGCTCTTTGGGGAAAAGATAGTTTAATCCCACTTCTTGGGTATTCTCCGTATTATATTGACTCGTGGTTCCTATAAGGATAAAGAGAATTTAGACATGTGCACAAGTGAATACTTTTATTAAGGATTTCAAGATTTTGCACTTAGATCATGACATGAAATTTCAATGAACTAGAGGAAGATTCATGTTACTACTTCTAAGAATACTTAGAAAATGGCTCTTCTCTGATTACACCAGGAATGTAAGTGGGATCCACATAATTCAGGCTATATATATGCCTCAAAATCAGGGCTTTCCAACAAGACCCAGACATTGAACATGGTGGCCTTGCTCAAAAGGCTAGCAAAACCATACACCTATTATCATAGGTTTATCATGGGTTACCTGGAGATCCCAAAGAGAAAAGAGAAGGGGCTATTCTTCAAACTGGAAAGAATATGGTTTCAAGTAGACAAATGCATTCTGTCTTGATAACTTTTTATTTCTGGCATATGGGCATGGTAATGCTTTTGTTTGTTTCTAAGAAGACTGGGTATTAAATGCTGCAGAAATGAAGGTAATCAGAGACCTTTAATCTATGCTTGAGGCATCATATGGTCTATCTCTAATGAGCTATATTTATCATCATGAGAATAAAAAGCTCTCGTAAATCACTATAAGCCATAAACAGTTATTAACTCTTTCCAAAAGATATTTTGTGATGACCAAGGGCGAGGGTACAGGTAGAACATGAAACACTGTAACAGAATTCAACTCTAGAGAAGACATCAGGAAAAAATGGAGGCTGAGGGAAGGTAAGCATAGCCAACGTTCCTGGCACCTGTAGGTGTCCTTTGTGACAACTCATCAAAAAAAAACTCAGTGAACACTGAGTTCAGCTTGTGTCATTTTACTGGAAAATTAATGTTTAGGGAATGAGGCACCAGAAGAGTTGAAGAAAGGCACATTTGGGTGGAAATATTAAAGCTCAGATTATAAGCAGATGGCAGACTTTCATATCCTGGTAAGAAATACCCTCCCTGAGGATAACTGGTTCAACAGGCTTGAAGAAATAACATGTACTCTTCTAACGCCTGGCAGTATGCTAATTCTCTATAGTACACAGAAAAGAAGAAAGTGAAGGAGGGTGTTTTTTTTTGTTAACCTGAATACTGTCCTCAAACATAACCATCACTCCTTATCTAATCATGTCTGTCCCTCCACACTGGAATATATTATCCACAAGGAAAAGCCCTTTGTTTTGTGCACTGCACTGCCCTCACTGCCTACAATGCTCCCAGCAAACAGTTGCTCAATTAGCATATCATGAATAAATCAATTTGAGCCATCTATACTTAACTAAAAGGGCATGTATATGTAAGTTCATTTTTCATGGGAAAGGAACTGGTGGTGGCAACTTTGCTGCAAAGTTGAAAGGCTGTATGAGAGGTAGGACTTACTATACGCAGGGAATCAACTGCTGAAGTGAAAAGCAAAGGGCAGAGGAATCTCTTATGACTGAATCTTTAATTTTTGAAGTAATATTTTAAATGGCATGTTTCTTCTTGTACAAAATCATACCTGTAGCCCCACCTCATCCTCAACTTAAAAAAAGGAGAACAAAGTGCCACACTGTTGATTGTAGGGCATGAAGCTCTAGGGCAGCATGCTGACTGCAGGCTAACATTTTATGACATATCCGTAAGTACACATCCTAGTGCTTTAAAATAAATGCTTACTGACGTCTCTGGCTTCTCAGAATCAAAGCTCTCTTTTATTATATTAATATTTTATCACTTAAAGGTGAAATGAAGGGACATATATGGGAGACTTGTCAGATAAAGCAAATAGCTTATACCTGAGAAATTGTGTTAACCCAAATTTATAAATGAACTTGACGAGAGGATATGCACTGCAAAAGAGCACTAAAAGTTAGAAATCTGAGAATTATTTCATCTTCTAATGCATAATCCTGCATTAGAGTTTGAGAAAGTCAATCATTCCAGAATTCTCTATCAATTCAGTAACAAAGATGTCATATGTATTATAAATACCAAATAATTTCTTTAAATTTGCTAGCCAGAATAAATTAAGAGAAAGAAATCTGTTTATATTTTCTCTTTCTCTTGTCTATCAGAAGCTACTCAGTATCAACTCAGACAACTCAGGTTGACATTACCCTGCATTTTTACTGTTTTTAGACAGTAAGAGAAACTAAGGCACTCTGTGGGCAGTAGAATTACAGTAACAATAATGTTTCAATTGCAGACTAATACTTAAACTGCTGAGCCAGCTATTCTCTTAACCACACTTGAGGCTTAGCTGTCTTTAAGAGAGTAATTTAACTGTTAGAGGATTTCCTGTCTGTCTCCACTTCTTTTCCTTACAACTGAATGAACTATCTTTTGTTTTGGAAGGTTATTATTTTTGATGAAATTTCTTCAAAAGGTGTGAGCTTATTGAGATTGTCTACTTCTTACTGTATGAGTTTTAGTAAAGTGTGTCTTTCATGGAGTTGGTCCATTTCACCTAGGTCATCAGAGCAAGGAACTTGTTCATAGTATTCCTTTATTATCCTTTTAATGCCCATCACATCTATGGTAATGTTCCCTTTCATTTCTGATATCCGTAATTAGTATCCGCTCTCTTTTTTTCTTAATTAGCCTGGCTAGAAGCTTATCTATTTTATTCATCTTTTCAAAGAACCAGCTTTTGCTTTCATGTATTTTCTCCATTGGTTTCCTCTTTTCCAAATTGAAAATTTCAGGGAAACTACTGATTTCTGTTCTAATTCTTATTACTCTTTTTCTTCGGTTTGCTTTGGATTTAATTTGCTCTTCTTTTAAGATGGAAGCTTAGATAACTGACTTTAGATCTTTCTTCTCTTCTAATGTATGTCATTAATACTATAAATTTCCCTCTTTGCTGCATCCCACAAATTTTGATGTCGTGTTTTCATTTTCATTTAGTTTGAAATGTTTTTAAATTTCTCTTGAGATTCTTCTTTGACTCATGTTATTTAGAAATGTGTCGTTGAATCTCCACATATTTTGGGATTTTGCAGTTACTTAATTTACTGATTTCCACTTTAATTCCATTATGGTCTGAGAACAGACACATGATTTTTATTTTAAATTTTTTAAGGTATGAACGAAGCAAAACTGAAGGAACAAAACAGCAGCAAACTCTAAGAAGGGACTAGCGGTTACCAAAGAGGAGGGGTGTGGGAAGGTGGGTGCGGAGGGAGGGAGAAGGGGATTGAGGGATATTATGTTTAGTACACATGGTGTGGGGGAGTCACGGGGAAGACAGTGTAGCACAGAGAAGGCAAATAGTGAATCTGTGGCATCTTACTACACTGATGGACAGTGACTGCAATGGGGTGTGGGTGGGGACTTGATAATATGGGTAAATGTAGTAACCACATTGTTTTTTCATGTGAAACCTTCATAAGAGTGTATATGAATAACATCTTAATAAAAAAAAATTTGTTAAGGTATGTCTTATGGCCCAGAATGTGGTCTATCTTAGTGAATGTTCCATTTGAGCTTGAGAAGTAAGTATTCTATCTTCCTAATCATCTACATTAACAATAGTTCTGACATAAAACTCTGTGCCACAAAACTGTCATTTTGGAATCATGGTTTTAAGTTAGTCCACAGGGAGAAACACATAACCTATGAAAACAAGAACAGGCTCTGTGGAGGAGGGGCAGAGGATTAGTAAAATGCAGAAAACAAAGATGCCCCTTATTGCATAAAGCTGGCCAGTCTATCACAGCCTGAGATCAGATATCAGAACCACTACTAATGATCAAAAAAAGCTACCTAAAAATTAATAAAAAGTGATTAAACATATGCATAATTTTAAAAAGATTTCTCATATTAACAACATGGCATATATCCTTATCTTCTTTATGTCTGAAGTTAGTTAAAGCAAATGTAGTAAGTTTTCTATTAATAAGGAGATTTTGGCAAGGGACTGTAATGCTAGATCAACATCTGACCGGCACATGTGAGACACCAGAAAACACTTATGAAAGGTTGCACTAAAACATAAGGTCCAGTTAACATATGTTAAAGTTAAGTTATAATTTTAGCAATTATTAACCCAGTGATGTTTGATATTCTAACTAAGCCATAATGAGATTAAAGTTATCAAAGGAAACAGCTGAGAACAGATATCTGAGACCTCCTGATAGGAATGGGAAGTTTCTTTGTTCAGTGCCAGATAATTATACCCTGAAGCAGAATTAAAGATGAGGAATTTTTATGGACTGTCTCAGAAAAATACCTACTTCTCAGCTGTTCCTTTTTTTCACTGTGGGGAAAGACATTCAACTTGGGACAGAGAAGGAGATCAAAGTACAAGAAAATATCTGTGAGAGATTATTTAAAGATAATGCTGGAGAAATCTGGCCTACCAGTAGACTTGCGGCATTTCTAAAAAAAATGGATTAGTGCTATGAAGCAAGGGAAGCTTCAATACTGAAAGAGCTTAATACATGTTCTGGAAATATTGGTCTTAATTGAAGGGAAAATTCCTCTTCTGGGTTTCCTAAAGGTGCCCAAATGGTGGTACCAGGCAGGGTCCCTCAGGACACCAGGCCAGTCATAATCAGATGAGCTGTGCCACTCTGGTGTGTGTGTCTGTGTATGTGCTCACGCCCGCATGTGCATGCACACTCGTGCCCAAGGTGCTCCTACTGATGATGAGTTTATATTTTCTCTTTCTCGTCTCCTCTACCAGAAGACACTCAGTATCAACTCAGACAACCCAGGTTGATAACCCAGGTGTGGAAGTAGTTCTCTCCAGTAGCTGAGAGGTGTAAAAATCTCTCAACACTCCTCCTGGTGGAGCTGAAGTCTCAGGTCATGACCTTGCCATCTGCTTTGGATTCTGTCTTTCTGGCCCCAGACTTTCTAAGAGCCTGGGACAGAACAGAGGAGTATAAACTGGGAACGACTGAGATATGCTTAGCACCTCTTCAGAAAGAAGAAAACATGGGCCACAATGATTTGCTCACAAACATGAAAACATTTCCCTGATGAGAGGGAGCACTCCCTCTCTGTGGATTTGGTGTGGCATGTTGCCAAATATTGTACTCACTGAGGCTGCTTTCTACTCCCTTTTCATGGAGAAAATAAAAATTGCCAAAATTACCTGGAAGATGGACATTACTAAAAGGATCTCCTGATGAATAAAGCAGATGATTTTATAATTAGAGATGACACTGGAAATGAAAAACAGAAACAATAGGAAAAAAGGAAAAGCCCAGAAGCCCTTGTTTTGTAGAGCAACGATACCTGCCTGGCCCTATAGACCAGAAGCTTCTCTTTCCATCCCTGTTGCTGGTTTCAGATCATATCAGTAGCAACCAGCAGTGTTAAGGTGTAGTGCTGGTGAGGGATCATCTTTCAGAGCCACCGGGGACCATGACACCTCATGTCAGTAGCAGCTGGTGGTGACTCTAATAGTTGGCTGACTCTGTGCCTCTGATAAAGAATTAACCAGGCAATTCCATGAAAGAAAAACTAACTCAAAATAAATTAAAGAGTTAAACAAGACCTGAAGCCATAAAACTCTTGTAAGTAAACATAAGCAATAAGCTCCTTGAAAATAATTGTAAATCATGTATCTGATAAGGGGCTAATATCCCAAATATATAAAGAACTCATACAACTCAATAGCAAAAAAAAAAAAAAAAAAGGTAGATGATATCAGCTGACATTTTTCCAAACACATACAGATGGCCAACGGGTACGTGACAAAATGCTCAATACCATTAAGTATCAGAGAAATGCAAACCAAAACCACAATGAGGTATCACCTCACACCTGTTACAATGGCTCAAGACAAGAAATAACAAGTGTTGGTGCAGATGTGGTGGACAGAAGGGAACCATTACACACTAGATATGTAAACTGGTGCAGCCACTATGGAAAAGAGTATGGAGGCTTCTCAATATATTAAAAAGAGAACTACCATATGATCCAGCAATTCCATCTCGAGGTATTTATCCAAAGAAAGTGAAAAGACTGATTCAAAAAGATATATGCAGCCCCGTGTTCATTGCAGCATTATTTATAATAACCACGATATGAAAACAACCTAAATGTCCATCAATGAGGGAATGGATAAGAAATTGTAGTGTGTAATATAGTGGAATATGATTCAGTCATAAAAAAGAATGAAAACATGGATTGGCCTTAAGGCCATTACGCTAAGTGAAGTAAGTCCAACAGAAAGGCAAATACCTATGATCTCTCTTACATATGGAATCTAAAACTAACAAAAAAAAACAAGTTCCCAGATACAGTGAACAGATTGGTAGTGGCAAGAAGTGGGGACGTGGAGTCGGAGAAACGGGTGAACTGGTTTTTTGTTTTTTTAGTTTAAATAAACTGAATAGAATTAAAAAAAAAACTATAGCTAGATCAAGGGACAGTTTAGCCATTAGAGGATGGGAGAGTGAAAACAGAGGACAAAATGGGAAGATACAGAGCTGGACACTGAATGAGGAAGTTAATGTAAGAGTGTCTTAGTTGAAACTGCTGCATGGGAAGGGTCAGTTATAATGTTGGAACTGATCATTTTTGATACTTACTTTAGCTGACTGGCTATCCTTAATATTTGAAGAGTAATGGCTATCTATGAATACTCAAGGACCCCTAAACAGTTAGAATTAGGACAGGCATTCATCAAGCAACATTCTGGAGTATCCTTCAATTACACCAATTTATTCTATTATTATTTGCTGTCTTGAGGACTGAAGTTAATGAAGGCCATGTACCTACTAACCAATTCACTCATTCATGGGAAAGGGAAAAGGAAGTCAGCCAAGCAACCTGAAGCAGAAGCGTAATTTGGCAGGTCTACTGGGCAGCAATGGGACAGTAAGGTCAGGACAGAATGAGCAAATAAACAACAGTAAGTGAATATGGAAAAAGTTGAAGGGGGTTAAGGGGACAACACCTTAGGGCCTGTCATGTTCTGACTCGTGTCCTAGGAGGGGCTTTCTGGTCACTGGATCACTGCTGGACAGTTCTCACCTGAACACTCATCTCTCTGAGCTTCTGTCTCCAGCATTAAAAGCTTTTCTTCTCTCTCCAACTGGAATATAAGTCCTGGTTTGAAGGGCTGATTCCCTATAAAAGGAGAGCAAAGGTTTTAAATTTTGACCAAGTCCAACTTATTTTTTTTTCTTTTCTGAATCACGCTTTTGGTGTTACATCTAAGAACTCTTTGCATAAGCCAACATCATGAAGATTTTCTCCTGTTTCCTTCTAATAGTTTCATACTTTGACATTTTACATTAGGTCTCTTACCCATTTGAATTCATTTTTTAGTGAAGTGTGAGACATGCATATGGAAGTCCAAATGTTTCAGCATCATCTGTTGAAAAGACTGTAATTTCTCCACTAAATTGCCCTGGCACCTACATCTATAATAGTTTTAGAATTGCTTCTTCCATGTCACTTCAATGAACAAACCACTAAAAAGTGTTTAGTCTCGCAATTCATTCTGATCCCCCCCCCCACTGTACCTAAAACTACGGGTTTATAGGTACATATTGTATTTCTTAACTACTTCCAAGAATTGTTTTCTCTCTTCACTGTGGTTATGGTATTAATTTCAAATACAACTGAATTCATTTGTTTCATTATTCTTTCAGTTTTAGATTACTATTCCTTCGCACTCGTATTTAATTTCTATAATGTGTTATGAACTAACATGTTTTCAAAAGTCCAAATTTGACAAAGAAGGTACACTCAGATGAGTGTGGCTCTCACACGTCCCTTGCACACTATCACCTCCTAACCAGCATAAGAAACTAACTTCACGCTTTCTGATCGATCCTTCTTGTGTTCCTTCTTATAAAAATAAGCAGATATGCTTATATTTCCTTATTTCCCCTTCTTTCTTACACATAGTCTAATATACAATTAATGCTCCTTTGCACTTTGCTATGTTTAGGGAAAATGCTTACAAGTAAATTGCTGGGAAAGGGTAAATCTATAGTTTTTGCTTGTCAAATGGCTCTCTTCAGGGGGTTTATCATTTTACATTCCTACTGTCAGTGCATGAAGGTGCTTTAGTCCCCACAGCTTTGCCCCAAAGAAAAGGACAGTGTTTTGTCTTTAATTTTTGCTAATCTCATAGGTGAGAAATAGTATTTTAGAGTAATTTTAATTGACATCTCTTATTTTTAATGAAATTGTACATCTATTCATATGTATATATATTTATATGTGTATGTGTGTGTATATACATATATATATATAAGAATATACGTGTACACAGGCACACACCACTACCTCCTAGCTCTGTCCCCTGAGACCAAGACACAAAGACACCACAGTAGCAATGACGACACTGAGCATCCGGACCTTGGTGTTAAGTACCATTCCTCAGTAAAAGAAAAGGATGTTTCCAGAACTGGGCAAAGTAAAGGATGAACACACAACAGCGTACAATGCTACAGGGTAAGAGAGCGCTGCAAAAAATGGTGGGGGCATATCACAAGGGCACAGGAGTCAGATTATAGGGGCCAAATTTGGGACAACTTTAGCATCAAAATAATTATAGTGTAAGACAATTCACAAATCCCTACGAATAAAAAATAAACAAACGGTTAAGTGGGGGAGGGGCTCTTGCTTACTATAGAATGACAAGTGCTGACTGCTCAGTGTAAAGAAAGTACTGAGTCAGAAAATCATCATTTTGTAACCATCATGGTAAAGACTGGATAAGGCAAAAATCATCATTGAATGCTAAATCTAAAGGGAAATGTCTATGTGGTCTTAAAAAGTGTTGCCCTATAACTGCAAGAGAAAACAAAGCAGTAATTGTATAGTGGAAAAACTGGACATTTTGATTGGTGATCAGAATGAGGGACGGATGGTGCACCTTAAGATGCAATGTCCTCAAAATCCCAACTGACACAGAGTTCCAGCCAAAATGCATCATCGGAATTTAATTACGAGGAAATGGGAGGAATGTTATATCAAAAATGGGCGCAGAGAGTAACAATATTCTTCAAAATGTCACTGTCATAAAAGACAAAGAAATGAAATCAGGAAACAATTCCATTCACAACTGCATCCAAAAGAATAAAATACCTAGGAATAAACCTAACCAAGGAAGTGGAAGACCTATACTCTGAAAACTACAAGACACTCATGAGAGAAATTAAAGAAGATACCAATAAATGGAAACACATCCTGTGCTCATGAATAGGAAGAATTAATATTGTCAAAATGGTCATCCTGCCTAAAGCAATCTACAGATTCAATGCAATCCCTATCAAAATACCTACAGCATTCTTCAATGAACTAGAGCAAATAGTTCTAAAATTCATATGGAACCACAAAAGACCCCAAATAGCCAAAGCAATCCTGAGAAGGAAGAATAAATTACACTCCCTGACTTCAAGCTCTACTGCAAAGCCATAGTATTCAAGACAGTTTGGTACTGGCAAAAGAACAGACCCATAGACCAATGGAACAGACTAGAGAGCCCAGATATAAACCCAAGCATATATGGTCAATTAATATACGATAAAGGATCCGTGGATATACAATGGGGAAATGACAGCCTCTTCAACAGCTGGTATTGGCAAAACTGGATAGCTACATGTAAGAGAATGAAACTGCATTACTGTCTAACCCCATACACAAAAGTAAACTAAAAATGAATCAAAGACCTGAATATAAGTCACGAAACCATAAAACTCATAGAAACATAGGCAAAAATCTCTTGGACATAAACATGAGCAACTTCTTCATGAACATATCTCCCCATGCAAGGGAAACAAAAGCAAAAATGAACAAGTGGGACTGTATCAAACTAGAAACCTTCTGTACATAAAAGGACACCATCAGTAGAACAAAAAGATATCCTACGGTATGGGAAAATACATTCATAAATGACATAGCCAATAAGGGGTTGACATCCAAATTATATAAAGAACTCAACAAACAAAAAGCAAATAAGCCAATTAAAAAATGGGCAAAGGAGCTGAACAGACACTTCTCCAAAGAAGAAATTCAGATGGCCAACAGGCACATGAAAAGATGCTCCAAATCACTAGCCATAAGAGAAATGCAAATTAAAACCACAATGAGATATCACCTCACAGCCGTTAGGATGGCCGCCATCCAAAAGACAAACAACAACAAATGTTGGCAAGGATGTGGAAAAGGGGAACCCTCCTACACTGCTGGTAGGAATGTAAATTAGTACAACCATTGTGGAAAGCAGTATGGAGGTTCCTCAAAAAACTCAAAATAGAAATACCATTTGACCCAGGAATTCCACTCCTAGAAATTTACCCTAAAAATGCAGCAGCCCAGTTTGAAAATGACATATGCACCCCTATGTTTATCACAGCACTATTTACAATAGCCAAGAAATGGAAGCAACCTATGTGTCCATCAGTAGATGAATGAATAAAGAAGATGTGGTATATATACACAATGGAATATTATTCAGCCATAAGAAGAAAATAAATCCTTCCATTTGGAACAACATGGATGGAGCTAGAGGGTATTATGCTCAGTGAAATAAGCCAGGCGAAGAAAGACAAGTATCAAATGACTTCACTCATCTGTGGAGTATAAGAACAAAGAAAAAACTGAAGGAACAAAACAGCAGCAGACTCACAGAACCCAAGAATGAACTAACAGTTACCAAAGGGAAAGGGACTGGGGCAGGGCGGGGGGAAGGGAGGGATAAGGGGGAAAAAGGGCTATTACAATTAGCACACATAATGTGGGGGTGGGGTTAGGGTGGGGGTGTAGGAGGAAGGCAGTATAACACAGAGAAGACAAGTAGTGATTCTATAACATCCTACTACGCTGATGGACAGTGACTGCAATGGGGTATGTGGTGGGGACTTGATATTAGGGGGAGACTAGTAACCATAATGTTGCTCATGTAATTGTATATTAATAAAAAAAAACTGGCCTGGAAAGAAAATGAAAAAAAAAAAAGAGAGAGACATGACAGCTTGACTAGACTCCAGCCTACATTTTGCTCTGGAAAAAGACAAGTATGCCTCTAGGACTATAATTAACTTTATTAATAAATCAGAACATAAATGAAAGGCAGATCAAAGTTATCTAATCTTCAGTGGGGATATGTAACAGAATATTCCTATTTCTCCCAAATACCCTGTTCAGTGAAGAACTGACCTTGCCCACTGAGAGGTCTGGCCCTTGCCCTCATCTCTTGGAATGCCCTTCCTGGTAAGAGTGCCTTTTATACATGAGCGCTACACCAGGTAGTTTGACAATGTGATCTATGGTGGGGCCTTTGGCCATGTGCTATTAGCTTGATTTCCAGAGGGGCTGAAAACTAGGGTCGGCCACACAGATGCCCAACTACATCTACGAGACCAAGGTGCAATAAGAACTCTGGACACCAAGGCCTGTGTGAGCCTCTGGTTGGCAGTACACTGTGTGTACAGTCCATCACTGCTGGGAAGAGTTAGCGCTGTTTATGACCTCACTGGGAGAAGAAACTGGAAGTCTGTGCTGGAAACTCCCCCCCCCCGGACTCTGTCCCAGGTGCCTCCTCTGTGGGATGATTTTAATCTGTTTCCTTTCCATGTAATAAAGTGTAACCACAAGTATAACAGCTCTAGTGGGTTCTGAGAGTCCTTCTAGCACAGTATCGAGGCTGAGGTTCATCTTGGGGACCCCCAAGCTTACAATTGGTGTCAGAGTGAGGACAGTCTTGGGGACTCCTGAACTCTGCATATACATTGAAGTATTTAGAGATAAAGGACCATGGTGTATGTAAATTACCCTCAAATGGTTCAGAAAAAATATTATGAATATACATACATCTTCATATACATATATACAGACACACACACACACACACAGGCACACACAAATATACATGGAGAGAGAAAGAACATACACATACATGATAAAATAAATGGGGTAAACTGTTACCATAAGTGAATTTAGGTAAAAGCTATATGGGTAGTCTTGTTCTTTTATTTTTGCAAATTTTCTCTAAGTTTGAAGTTATTTACAAATACACTGTTAAAGCAAAAAACAAAATACCTCCAAAAGATCAAGTTAATAAACAAAGCTCCTGGAACTGTGCAAAACGAAAACACTGAGGCAACTCACTCAACTGGTTTCATGACACACCAATGGGACAGGGCTACAATATGTCCAGTCTTAGTTCAAAGGACAGATTTTTGCCTAGACAAAAACATCAGAAACATTTTGTCTGTGTTGCACAGGGATTATTAGGACTCTTATGTGTCCAAACTCAGAGTACGATCTCACGAGTCCCAGAGCTTCAAAGATCTGAGCACACAGAGATGCGTAGGAGGCTGACAATCAGTCAGGAAGGCGCCTGTCCTCACCCACTGACAGCAGGTTCCTGAAGTTCTCCAGCATCACGTCTCGGTACAGCTGCCTCTGGGTGGGGTCCAGCAGCCCCAGCTCCTCCTCGGTGAAGACCACAGCCACGTCCTTGAACATCACTGGCTCCTAAACTCCAAACACACACAAACTATTTTTACAGAAGATGGACAGCACTGAGAAAGTGTCAAGGATGGTCAGCTGTTCTGGATTCTGAGGGAACCGAGGCAAATTTAGTAGCTGTCTTCTGTTTGCTTTCCACACCGCTAATTCCATCACCAAAAGAGCTGTAAGAAAAGAAATCCTTGTACTTAAAATTACCGCCTTTAGTTAGCACTCCTCCAGGTGGGCCCCTGGAACTCTGCTGCATCATGAGCTACAGATATTTTGTTTTTTTATTAATAATGCCATTTGCCCCCCAAAATCCTTTGTTCTAACAGTGTGTGATGGAGTCTGTTTTCCCTCTTTTAATTTGCCCAACTCACGGGCTGTCAATCACCCTGACTGTTTAAGTATGTAGGTCATCCTTGGTGCTCCAACTAGAGTGTGCAGCGTTTATAGCGTATTGGTATGGGCTCCGGGGCCTGACTGCCCGTGCTCACACTGGAATGCTCTGCCCCACGCTAGCTGTGTGACCTTGGACAAGCTGGTCATGTTCTCCACCTCTGCACGTTTATGTCTATACCACTGGGTACTGGTGATAAAATAAACGTGACTACAGGTAAGGCATATAGGACCAGCACTGGGTACACAGTAAGCACCCAATAAATGTTAGCTATTATTATCATCACCTCCGTCATCTTATTCCAGGGCTGGAGAGTAATTCAAGGAATTAATGATCTATAGTACAAGAAACTTATCGAAACAATGCACACTTAGTTTTAAATTATCTACTATAAACAATGTTGCAAAAAAGGAAATCCTTTCACAAAGACCTTAGTCCCTGGAACTCTGTTGCTCATTTCCTTAAAATAAATTCCAAAAAGTAGAAGCGGTAATGTCGAAGAGTAAACCTTTGGAGTTTTGAAATCAGAATGACAGGTGTTTCCTCCAAAAAGATTTTCTTATTATTCTTTCAAGAAAGTATAAATCCCTAAACCTTCATATACTAGCCCACACTGGACATGAATACTTTTAAAAAATCTTTGATAATCTCAGAAGTAAACTTGCAAAGTAAAAACCAATCATTAAGAAAAATTTTCACAAAGCTGATTAGTAACAAAGATCACTCTTTTCATATATGTGCCAGTTATCTCTTGTTTGGTAATAATACTCATTTTGGGGACAGTAAGGCCTTTCCTTTCATGTAAATATTTGTTTGTTGTAAATATTTTTCAGTCTACTTTGCTATTTGTCTTGTAACTTTTTGCTGTAGGGAATTTTAGATTCGTTACATGAAGATCAACACTGCATTTGTTCCGGCTGGAGTTCCAAACACCACACCGCGAGGTCTTGGTCTCTGCATGAGAACCCCGGTTTGGTTTGGGAGGCATTTTTAGCCTCTCTTTTCTTTTCCACTCAAATGATATGCCTAATATTTTTAATCCAGAAGGGACAGGCTTGAGCTGGCCCAACATTTGTCTTCTGTAGGAACTTGAGTAGGACTCAAGTTGAAACTACCCTCTGACCTTCATGTTAACAGTGCAAATGATTCTAAGTCCCCCTCAGAGCAGTGAATAACGTCCCATGCGAAAAGTGCCTGTATGTCCAACAGTGTGACTAAAACTTTTACATGAAGTGCTATATTGCTCTAGTTAAAATAAATTAATAAACAAAAGGTGAAACATACAAAGGTACACAAACATACACACACACAAAGAAAGACTCATGTCCTTGGAAGAATTTGGCTCTTTGTATATGAAAACATCTAACACTATTTTTTTCTTGAGTTCAACTTCAGTATGATCCAGTTAGATAAAACCTCATTTTAGGTATTCTTTTTATGAAGGTGCCTGAAGCTCCACTTAGGAAAACATTTTTTTTTTTTTAGTTTTGAGTCCCTAGAACGTAAGGACAAATTATACTTGAATTCTCTCAGAATTGCTTTTTGAGTAAAAATTACATGTAGGAAAACTGACACTACTGTGTAAAACTGCAAGAATTCTCAAGAACTTATAAGCTATTCAATGAATAGTGAAAAGGGGGGAGGTATAATAGCTCACTGAAATAGTATTAGATGACAAAAATTAAGTGCTACAATATGTGGAAAAATTCAAAATTGTATCTCTTTTTGCAAGTATACTTTTGAATGCATTTAAAAAAATGACCATGGAAAAAACAGGTGATTTGGAAGCAAAGGAATAATGTGGGTTTTTTCATTTTTAAAAGTGTTGTTCTCTTTACACTATTATTTGTGAAATAAAATAAAAACTGAAAGGAAATTAGTTCTTAAAGACACAAAAGAACATGGCACATAAATGGTATTAAATATCCTGTGATTGTTTACTCTTGGCAAGAAAAGAAAAAAATATATCCACCTACTGAGAAATGAAATAACACATTAAGTGACAGAAATAAAAATCCAACTCACCTGGAACTCGATCATTTTCTTCTCCTTTTCCTAGGGAAAGGCAGAGACCTGAGAAGGCAGAACAGGTAATTAAGAAAGAAACCATGTAAGAAAAGGAAATATAACTGTGCAAATTAGAAGAAGGTGTCCCTTCCCCCAGGCGTATGCTGTCACACAGCCCTCAGCAGGCAGAGCATGGGCTGGACTCCAGCTACCACTAGGCTATCCTGGCAGGCTGCCCTCATGCATGCGACAGCCCGCACAGCTCTTCCTGGCCATCCTCATGCACCTCTCTACCCCTAAGTCCTTATTCTGATCCTGGCAAATATGGGAAAGGTGAGGCAGTGCAATGTACTGGTTTAAAGAGGACTCTGGGACAACATTTGTTTTCAAAACCTGGCCTTGCTATATATTTGCCGTACATCTGTGAAATACTGGCACTGCAACATATATATTTAGCCATGACTAAATTAATTAACCTCTCTATGCCTAATTTCTGCAACCTTGGACATGAGGATTATAGAACCAACATTATAAGATTGCTTTTAGGATTATGTGTGAATGGCAGAAAACGGTTGTAACTATATCACTGTTTTCTATCGTGATACAGAAAAGCAGAATCTATTCCACATCATAAAACTCTCATTGCAAATGTGTCTTATAAGACACCTGGGTGGCAAAGATGATGGCTTCTTAATAATTTGTTGCCCTTGTAATAATGTTTGTTTACAAATTGAGATCACCGTTCTGAAAAGTTCAATTGCTGGTGGATATTCTTCCTGAAGGAGGCTCAGATATTCTTCCTGAAGGAGGCTCAATCCGTCTTCCTACATGGATTGAATGAAAGACTTAAAGAAGGCTGCGATATTACTGTATTTCTCCTATCTGTGTAAAGTGTTGGCTCAGTGCTTGACCCTTGGGAAGACCTGGAGACCAGGAGTTTAATTTCTAGAACTCTTCTCCAAGGTTATTTACCTTATTTACTGTTCTCAAGCAACTTCAAGATCACTTGTGGAAGAGAAAGAACTCAAAAAAGGGCTAATCATGGGCTGTGAATAAGGCAGCGCCTTTTAGCACCACCCTAGGGAGGTTTTCTGTTACTCCAGAATCCGCAGATAATTGAATCATTGCTGTACACATATAATTAGTCATTTTCTCTAGGTGTATTAAAAAACTGTTATCTTTAGTTTTCAGAACTCTGATTATGACATATCCAGAGTCATTTTCTTTCAGTTTATTATATTTTGTATTCAATGAGCTTCTCAAGTAAGTCAAGGTATGCATCTCGCCAAATTTGGGGAGTTTTCAGCCAGTACTTCCACTCGAGTATTCCTCTCCTCTCCTCCTGAGAATATTAGACTTTTGATAATTGTTCCACATGTCCCTAAGACTCTGTATTTTCAATGTCCCATTTTTTCCTCTCTGCTGCTCACAGTGAAATATTCATATCCATCTATGTCAGATTCATTCTTTCTTTTGTCATCTCCAGTTTGCTACTTAGCCCATCAAATGAGTATTTTATTTCAGATACTGCATTTTTCATAACACAAACATTAATACTGTAGGAATTTAAAACTCCATAAAGCCTTTTCTCTAACTGTAATAGAATCAAACTAGAAATGAACAGCAAAAAGATACCTGGACCATCTCCAAACATTTGGAAGTTAACCAGCATCTTCCAAGCTACCAATGGACAAGGTCACAAAAGACACTACAGCATATTTTGAATGGAATCAAAATGAAGAGACAATGAATCAAAATGTATGAGATGCAGCTATAGCAGGTATTACAGAGAAATGCATCCAATGATACGTGTGCTAGAAAAGAAGAGTCTTAAATCAATTATCTAAGCTAAGAATTAGGAAAGAAAGGGCAAATAAATTAAACCTAAAGCAAATGGAAAAAAGGAAATAAGACAGAAATAAATAAATCCAAAATAAACATAAAACATAAACCAATGTGACTGAAAACACAAAAGCACTAGACAAAATCAGGGACTGGCAACATATGGCCACTATACAGGCCCAGTTTTTTTTGTTTCAGTTTCGAACTAACAGTAGTTTTTACCATTCTTAGTAATGGACTAACACTGATTTTTTAAATGGTTGGGGTGAAAATTTTTTTAAGAGTATTATTTTATGACATGTGAAAATTACATGAAATCCACATTGCAGTGTCCAGAAGGTATTACTGGAATATATCCATGCTCATTTATTCAAGTACTGCTTATGGATGCTTTTATACTCCAGCAGCAGGTGTCTGCAGCTGCAACAGAGAATGTATGTGCCCCTCTCACTTCTCTGTACTGCTGCTGAGCACAGTACGCGTCACAGGACCCACTTCTAACTCAGCGGCACTTCAAGTACCGCATGGGCTGCTGTACCACAATATTTTAATCTTTTAATTACCAGTACTTACTCATCATGTCAAAACAAAAAGGGAAACACAGACTTAAATGTCACACTTTTTTAAGGCACATTGGAAGTGAAATGTTTTGTTACTGAATTCAGTGGCAAAGCCTTTCACTTATTATGCAGTAACAACGTGGTTATGCTAAAAGAATACAACATAAGCCAACATTATCAGACCAAGCACTCATCACAAATACCCTCAATTCACAGGAAAGCAGTGGCCAGAAAAATGAGAAAATTTAAAGTAAAATGTCTCATTGGACATTATCCAAAGCAAGTTCTAGATATACAAACATTTAAAAGTCTTCCATTTCTGACCCAAGCAAAGAAAGTAATTTACAATGATGAGTTAATTAACTCATGGCTGACTATGGCGGCCAAAGAAATGTGTCCAGAGAAAATAAATTTGTGTAAGATTATTAGATTTGGGGTAAGAATAATTGCCTGAAGTATTGAAGACAATGGGAACATTACAGCCAATTAAAACATACGGGAAATTATTCTGATAAATTTTATTTGGCTCTTGATAATTCATATTACTGATGTTGCTCAGCAGTTGTTTATTCAAGGAATGAACGCCAAGTTCGAAGTGACTAAATAATGAGCCTCAAGGAATAGTCTGCATGGAATAAATGCAGGCGAAAATATTTTCAAAGTTGAAAAGATACTACTTCAGTACAACCTTAAGTATAATCTGCTAGGATGTATTAAAACCGATTACAAATTTATAAAGCTTACAAAAATGTGTTTAAAGCCTGTGGTTATTCATTGTGTTATTTACAGCAGGCACTCTGCAGAAAATATTTACTCTATCATGTGCTATTGAACCAGCACTGCTAACAATGAACTTCATTCACTCTCATGGACTTCACCATCAGCAGTTTCAAGGATTCTGTCAGAAATAGAAGCTGAATGTTCTGACTTGTCTTACCATACAGCAAATCAGTGGCTGAGCAGCTGTGAAGTTTTACTGTGATTTTTTTTTCTTTTTAAATTTCAGGACTGACACTGGAATAGTTCTGCACGAGAAAACTGACCTCAACCACACTGAATGGCTTTGGAAATTAGCTTTAGCTGCAGACTTGATGACGTTTCTTAATGAATTCAACCTATAAATACAAGGCAAAACAGCACTTATACTGCAGGAAAGTTTCAATGACAACTGATGTTGTTAAAATCACAAGTAATGCCAAAGTACTTTATCACTGTCAGTGCTGTCAACGTTAAAACAAGCAAGATCTTCATTCCCACACAAACGTGTAGTGTCTGCATTTTCTGAGCTTAAACGACACAATTCCAGCAATGTTTTCAGACCTTGACGCAAGTGCAGAGAAACTTCTACAGTTCAAAACTGATTTAATTATAATTGAGGGGCTTCCTTTTAATCTTCCCCTGGAATTAATCTGCAGTGTAACGACATACTAAAAGGCAAATATCAAGAGAAGGATCATAGACAATTCTATAAATGTATTCTGTATTAGTTTCCTTTTACTGCTACAACAAATTATGACAAACTTGGTGACTTAAAATGGCACAATTTATTCCTTTTTAGTAATGGAAGTCAGAAGTGTGAGATCAGTTTTACGGGGCTAAGGTCAAGGTGTCAGCAGGGCTGGTCCTTGCTGTGGGCGAATCCACTCCCTTGCCTTTTCCAACTTCTAAAGCTACTAGCATTCCTTGGCTCATGGCTACATCACTCCAATCTTTGCTTCTATTACCCTAGAGCCTCTTTCTAACCTTGAGCCTCCTGTCTTCCTCTTATAAGGACCCATACTATGATACTCTGCCCACCTGAATAATCTCCTCAGCTCAAGAGTCATAACTTAATCACATCTGCAAGGTCTTTTTTACCATGTAAGAAGGTAACATTCACAGGTACTGGGAAGGAGAATGTGGACATGTTGGGGAGCCACTATACAGCCTATCACATCCTCCAACTTATTAATATGCATAATTAAAATCACTGCCTGTGGACTGATAATATTTAGCAGTACCTATTTGTTTAAAGTCATTTCAAAGAGAAAATACACAAATTCTCATTACAAAATGGCATGAACAGTTGAATATTTGCAGTACATTTTGATGATAGGGAATACCAATCTGGAAGGTCAATTAAGTGAAATGTTATCCTCCAAAAAGATTTCCATTCTTTTTGTTAGTACATCCTGTATTACAAAAAAATTGTACTCTATTATATTTTGGAATTTGTCAATGAAAATTTTGTGGATATTTGGTTTCTCTCTTGTTATAAACATACCTAAATAAAATCTTTGATTTTCTTGCTTGACTGTAAAAGCTGAAAATGTTTACAATCTGGGCCTTTAAAAAAAAGGTTTGCCAACCCCTGGACAAAAGCAATTGAATCCATAGGGAGAAATTAAACTTGTAGCCGGAATGATGAGGAACAAAAGAGAAAAGACACAAATTAGCAAAATCAAGAATGAAAGAAGGGATATCATTATAGGCTCAACAAACATAAGAATAAGAATAAGGGAAAAGGGAATGTCACAAGAAACTTTCTTTACATTCACGAATTCAATATGGTAGATGAAGTGATTTAATTCCTTAAAAAACACAAAGTACAAAATATTGATGAGAGAAATCAAAATTAAAGACTTGTGCTCTGCAAAAGTCACTGAAAAGACAAGCAACAGGCTAAGGAGAAGTATTTGCAAATCACACCTCTAACAAAGGACTTATACGCACACTACATAAATAACTCTAAAAGATCAACAATTACGAAGACACAGCCCAATTACCCAATTTAAAACAGGACAAAATATATAAATAAACACTTCACCAGAGAAGATTTAAAGATAGTAAATAAGCTGAAAAAAAGATCTACCTGTTGAACATCATTAGTCAATCAGGAAAATGTCAAAGTCACAATGAGATTCCAATACACACTTATTAGAATGGCTAAATTAAAAAAAATACTAAATGCTGACAAGGATGTGGAGCAACTAGAACTCTCACATACCATTTGTGGAAATGCAAAATGGTAGATACTCTGGGACAGCAGTTTGGCAGTTTCTTACAATGTTAAACATACATTTTTCATATGACCCAACAATTCCATTCCTGAATATATATACCCTAGAAAAAGAAGCACAAAAACCTGTACACACATTGACAGCAGCTTTTTCATAACTGCCAAGAACTGGAAGCAACACAAATAACCTTCAACACATGAATGGATAAACCATGGCATGTCCATAAATGTAATATTAACCAGAAATAAACACAAATGAAGTATTAAAACATACAACTTGATGAATGTCAAAGGCGAAGTTATGCTGAGTGAAAGAACCTAGCCTCGAAAGGTTATATGAACTCATTTATACGATATTCTAAAAAAGACAAACTGTATAGGGTTACAGTACTTATAGATGTGGTGAGGGCTTCACATAAGGGAAACAGAAGGAGAATTTTTTGGGGTGATGGAATTGCTCTGCATCTGATAATGGTTGTAATTATACAAATCTATACCTGTGCTAAAACAGAATTGTACCCCAAAAAGAAAAAAGGGGTGAATTTTACTATATAACTGTTAAAAAAAAACTTTCCTCATCTAAAAGAAAGGTAAGGTTTGTTATGAGAAATAATATGTATAAACCATTGGAAACACTGCCTCCTAGTCATAAATATTAGCTGTTATCATTTCTACCAAGTGTTTCTCAGGAAATCTGTTTTAGATCATCAAAATAATTGCTTGTCAACTTTTCAATACTCTGAAATAGTTGGTGGATTCTATGGCTCACAAATATTAAGTGAGATTAAGGAATATCCCCCATGCATTATTTCTATCTCATTTTGCAACCTAATCCCAATTTCAGGAATTCTGCACCACAAACCCTTGATGTCAAGCTGTCTGTTAAATAGTTACTCTAAGCACAGACTGTTGCCAACCTTATACTGCATGCTGGGCATAGAGAGAAAAATATGATAAGGTCACAGCAACGCAAGAACTTCCAGTGTATCGAAAGAGATAAGGAACAAAGAACGACAAAACATAGGTAAATCAGACTCTATACAGGAAAACAAAATTTATCACCATCTCTGTCCAAAGTGCAATGCTTCTGTGCCTCCTGGCTTTCTCAAGTACCACTCGACAAGCTGAAAAGAATGAAAACCTACAATACCCCTATCTTGGTCTTGGATATAAACAATATATGATAATCAAATTTTGGCAATTATGACAATCAATCACTATCATACTGACTATTAGAGATCTGCTTTAAAATACTGAAACCAACAAAAATTGGAGAGGGGGTTGATACCACCAAATGTTAACAAGGGTTAAGTTTGGGTGATGGTTCCACAGGGGTTAATTATTTTATTCCTGCTACATTTGGCTACATTTTTGAATTTCCACAGCAAAACCTTAAGGGGAAAATAAAATTTTTGGTACTTATTTTGTAAAACTTAAGTAAAAAATCCAAAAGTAAATCTATGGACCAGGAAAACATTACTATATCAATATTGTTATCTCTACAGCCTGTGGTTATGGATAATTAAATATTTTGCATTTTGTATATTTTCATAATTCTCTTCAATATATAAGAATATGAACCATATACATTCAGTGATATCCAATATACAGGCTATAAACCACAAATATCACTTCAAATGAAACACAACCAAATTGCCGATGACTAAATATCTTATCAAAAACTCAAAGCTCATTGATGTAGCTTTCATAGTCTTCTACAAAAGTCCAAAACATGGCTTCTCAACCTGTTACTAAACACATTAAGAACGAAGGCAACAGACTGTACCTAAATTCAAATCCCAGCTCAGCCTCTTACTAGCTGTGTGATCTAGGAAAACAACTATGCTCTTTGTCTCTCCGTTTTCACATCTTCAATATGAGAATAACAGTACCTCAGGGTCCCAGAGGGCTTTGTGAGGATTACATGTGTTAGTTCATATACAACCCCTAGAATATTATTTAGCACTAAATATTTAAACATCGTCTTTTTACTCATGCCCAAGTACTCCCCCAACCCTTCCTGCATTTATTCAACAAAAAATAGGGCATCTTCATAGAAGATTCTGCCCATGAATGAAGAAAATATCTTCTCCCCCGAGAAGAGAGAACATAAGTGGAAGAAGGATGCTAAGTCCTATTTAGGTGAGGTTCTGCTCCCAGGTACCAGCCTTTTTCAAGAAGACAAGGCTGCGGAAGGAAAGGAGGCTGAGAGAAATCAAAATTTCATCGGAACTCCCACATAAATTACAGTGGACATCCCAGACAGCAACCAGGAGTGACCCTGTCCACAAATTTAAGTTAAAAAAATCATCAGGCATCTGGATAGAGACCCACTTTCTTCAGGGATCAGAGAAGGGCCAGGGACACTGGAGCAGGACCTCTGATCTCATCCCGGGTTCACAGGGGCTTTCCGGGAACTGAGCGCTTCCCCAGAAATTGAAAAGAACTCGTAAGAAGAGACCTATTTTTTACCACAAGCCAGGCTGAGTCTTTTACTTCTACCTTCTCATTTAACTCTCAAAATAAATCTGGTAGATAGTAATACCAACTTAAGGAAGAGGAAACAGAGGCAGAGACATTAAGATACTCGCCGAATATTGTACTGCTAGGAGGTTGAAGCTCTGGCGGTGGTCAGGGAAAGGGCTGGGAAAGTACGGAACCCAGGACAGCCTCAATCCCAGCGACTTAGGACCCCGGCCCTGGCCCTAAACCGAGGATGCACCAGCCGCCCCACACTCTGTAAAGCTCATTCAAAGGGACCTAAACCCCACCCTTTCACGGCGGTCAGGCGGTGTGGCCGCGGAGAGAGGACCCGCGGAGTGAGGGCTCACCTTTCCGAGAGGAATGAAGGCCGCGGCCCCGCGTGCCTGGAGCGGAAGTGACTCTACTTACGGGACCTCCTGGACTACGCTTCCCAGAATTCCCGCCGGGAGCGGCGTCTCAGCCTCATCTCGGCAGCGGAAGTTATCCCACTGCATTGTGGTTCCCAGACTACACTTCCCAGAATTCCTAGGTTACTTGGTCGCCTTCCTGGGGTGGAGCGAGGGCAGCTTGGATAGTATTTAGTCAGTCTACAAGTTCGCACCGAATGACGCAACTCCGCCTACCTGGAGCCAAACGATTCCGAAAGTGGAGAACTCTGTTAGATACCTGTTTTCTCCAGCGGACCGTTAATTAAAGGCGCCTTTTCGAGAGCGTAATTGGCACTTGACCTTGGTGATCTCCTGGACTACAAATCCCGGAATCTCCCGCGGAGCAGCCCTTTCCTCAAGGCTGCCGTTTTGTCTTTTGGAGAATCAGTATTTGAATAGTCGGTATTCTTCTTTGGATAGTCAGTTTGAATACCTGACTTGCATTTATTCAACAAAAAACAGGGCATCTTCATAGAAGAATCTGCCATGAATGAAGAAAATAATCTTCTCCCCCGAAAAGAGAGAACTTAAGTGGAAGAAGGATACTAAGTCCCTGCCTGCCTTGTCCCTTGTCATGTTTTCTTGAGTTCTTTCTTTCAAACACGATAAAAACTCAATCAAAGCGAACTGTAGTTTATCTACCAACCTAGACGAAGAAACTACCTCATAGAGAAAGAGGAAGACAGAAAGAAAGACATAGGAAGGACAGAAAGGCAGCTATGTGTAGGCAAAAAAAAAAAAAAAAAAGATACTAAAATTGTGCCGGCTGTACTTGAAGGAATGCATGGTCTCAACATTACTTTGGATTGCCTTTTTTATTCCGTGTGTGTTACGAGTGCATCTAGAACTGACGGTGCCACCTACCTTAAACTGTTAATCCCAAGATCCGCAAGAAACAGATGCGACTATTGATCAGGCCATAAAGCAGAAGCAGCAAGTATTTTCCATGTTTCCTTGGCTTTAATTGCTGGTTATGAAACGTGGGTTGTAAGGCAAATGGAAAGAGTTGTATTGATACAGATGAAACATTGTAATACGGGAAAAGATAAATCCTTTTTAAAATCTTGAGATTTTTTTTCATCTTTGAGTTTCTAGTACCTATTTCATTCTGCACTTGGTATTGTAAGGCCCGGAAAACAGGCCCTGCTCAGCCCCGGGATGGACGGCGACCCAAATACTCACAAGAGACCGGTCTTGATGCAAACAGCAAGAGGTTTATTGATTTCACCAGCGCGCTGGGGTCAAGACTCATGACTCACGCAGGAGCAGAGTCCGACCCCGAGCAGAATTTTACAGGAGGTTTTAAAGGGAAAGAAACTATACCTAAGGGGAGGCGATGGGGTGGTCTGTTGATGATTCGATAGCAAAAATATTTCTACTGGAGTCCCCCCACAGGGCTTCGGCACTCTTTACTTTATCTTTACGGTCCATCGGTTTCTGGAACGTATGTGCCCAGGTTCTGTTTTGCAAGCTATTATGTCCGGACCGGTTTTTATGACTCAGGCTAAGGGTCAGAACCTACTTAAAATTTTCCTATTCCTTCAGGTGGTTTCGGGGAAACTGAAACTTAGGCCTTCTGATTTCTGAGGCTTTCTGAGGCCTGTCATGGCGTTAGTTTGGTCCTTTCATTCCCCACTTCTTCTTATGCATAGTTCTAATCATAGAACTAGAATGCCGTATTAACATAAAATTTTTTTTCAGAATCAGGTACGGACTGGTAATGTTGTCTTAACATTAAGATTTGTACTGCACTAATCCGTTCTCTAACAAAAGTTACTAATCTGTTCAAAATACAAGGGCCAACAGTGAGTAACAGAAGCAGAATCAGAATAGGTCCTAAAAGGGAAGATATTAAAGTAGTAAACTAGGGAGATTTACTGAACCATCCTTCAAACCATCCTCATTGAGATTCCCGTTCCTGTAGGCGTTTATCTAACCTTTCCCTCAGCTTAGACATGGAGTCTTTTATAATTCCAGAATGATCTACATAGAAGCAGCATTCTTCCTTTAATGCAGCACACAGCCCACCATTCTTTAGAAACAGCAGGTCTAGCCCTCTCCTATTTTGTAATACTACTTCTGATAAGGAGGTTAGGGATTCTTCTAGTTTGGAGATAAACTGTTCTAAGGCTCGTAAATCTTCATCCATTGCGGCTCTCAACATTTGGAAGTGTTGAGGCCCTTGTATTAAGGCTGCAGTTCCAGTTCCTACTCCAGCTGCTACTCCTAAGCCCAGAAGAACAGCTAGAGTCAAAGAGACTGGTTCTCTTTTATACCTGGAGGGTCTGTGGTTAAACTTATCAACAAATGACTCTTCAGGGTGGTAAAGGACCCGAGGCACAAGCTGTACTAACACACAATAATAGTGGGAGTTGTCAGCAGGACTAGGTAGGGTCCTTTCCACTGGGGCTCGAGATTCTCAGCACGATGTCTGCGTACGTAGACAGCGTCTCCCACTTGGAACTGGTGAGGGACGGTGGTGGTCTCAGTGGAGTAAACTTTTTTCAGTTGTTCCCATGCCTGCTGGCGAACTACTTCTAAGGCTTTTAGGCGGACGAACAAAGGTTGAGAAAGAACAACATCAGGGTTATGTATTTTTCCTGCTTCCACCAGGGGGGGTGGTCCTCCACACAAAAGCTCATAGGGGGTTAGTCCAAAGTGCCCTGGGGTGTTCCTGACCCGGAACAGGGCAAAGGGAAGGAGAGCTGTCCAGTCATTCCCACCGGTATCTAAGGCTAATTTAGTCAAGGTCTCTTTTAGAGTTCTGTTTATCCTCTCTACCTGTCCTGAGCTTTGGGGTCTATATGCACAATGCACAATGTAATTTTTATTTAAACCCCATTTGTTTGGCCAATCCCTGACTTACCTGAGCAACGAAGGCGGGCCCGTTGTCAGATCCGATTACCTTAGGGATTCCAAACCTGGGAAAAATTTCTTCTAATATCTTCTGGCCACTATGTTGGCAGTCTCTGTCTTAGTTGGGTATGCTTCTACCCATCCTGTGAAGGTATCTATAAAAACTAGTAGATATTTATTTCCATATTTG
>JAVSCE010006346.1:0-23264 GCA_032199065.1 Smutsia gigantea | reverse complement strand
AGCTGAGCTGGAGGAGGAAAGGGCGGGCTTAGCTGCCCCCTGCTGGCCATAGCTGGACCAGCAACCTGCTGGCAGTAACAGAGGCTGACCTGGATCTCCCCAACTCCCCACCGAATTGTCATCCTGGTTGGAGGCAAGAAAAATAGCTGACCTTGGGACAACAGATTTGCTGTTTAAAACTGAAGTCCTGCCCGCCATGCCCTCTCACTTTTCTCCATTTGTCTCTATCCTACAGAGCCCGTCACGCTCTCACCTCCAGGAAGCCTTCCTTGATCACTGACAGTCTCTGTTGTCTATTCCCTGTCAGGTGTTGGGTGTGGCCAGCTCATCTGTCAGGGGAAATCACCTGTGTGCAGACTGGCTTGTTTTCCTTGTGTTCCCATCTCCAGTGTCCCCTGAAAGGATTCTGAGCTGACATTCTCTTGGGCAACTTGGTAACTAATTGTGTAACTTCCCACGCAGGGGCACCTAGAACAGCTCACTGACACGTACGGGTGCCCCAACACCGACACTGCAGCCCTCTCCTTCCCAGCTTTATCTGACTGTGTCCCTTGAGCCTTTGTCTTCTCAGAGTGCGAAAGCCTCCTTGGTAATCGGGCTGTAGCTTTTCTGGGTCCAGCGGGGCCTCTTGCCTCCTGCGGGAGTCTGCCTGTGTCAGCACACTGCTGGCCAGTGCGGCACAAAGCAGAGAGCCCTCCCGTGGATGGATCTGAGCTGGCCTCCCGGCACTAGCCCAGGGAGGCTGAGACTGAGGCCGGTGGGAGTGTGTTCCAGGTGCCATGAGTAGTGGAGAGGAGCCCAGAAATGCCCTTGCCTCAGAAGGGATAACAGGATTGCCTGTGTTGGTTGTTGCAGTGACCTCCGCTGCCCGCGTTCTGAAACATTAAGGGGTGTCTGGGGGACATCAAGACACTGTCCCACTGTGCTGACCCCCACGGGTAGTCTTGGTAGGGTGACAGTGGAAGCAATGTGGGCTTGGGGGGGGATTGGGAAGCCAAGGTGAGGAAGGGGTTGAAGGGTGCTGAGCAAAGACCCCAAGGTGGGAGATAGCAGTTCTAGAAAGGTGTGTTCTAGAAAGATGTGTAGCTAACATTTCTGGTGGGCAGGGACCAATCCAGGACTTGTGCAGCCTGAAGCTAAAATAATTTTAGGGACCCTTTACAAGAAACGTAATTTTAAGAATTCTACTTTTGCAAATTTTACAAAACCATTGAACACACTGCTGGACCCATTCATTCCAGGTGACTCAGCCTCTGGGCAGGCCCGTGTCTGGCAGCAGGAAGGGCCGCTGTTCACACCATTGAGATGTTGCTGACCATCTGTTCAGAGTCTGGGTTTGGGGCTGGTGCCACTTAACAGGAATGTGTAAACCAGGGCTCAGCCTCAGGGTGCCTACAGTGTTGGCAGCATGCCTACACGGGAGGGCACAGAGCTCTTCATAGACCAGGAAGCTAACTCCCAGGGACCTCTAGCAGCCATCTTGTGACACAGAGCTGGGTCCAGCACCAGGATCTAATTCCCAGTGGGCTCTCTCCCCCATCCCCTTTGGCCAGAGCGACCGGCATTGCGCCACCCTGGAGCATGAGCTCCTCCACGTTGCTGGCGTGGTCCCCAGGCAGCCTCAGCCTTCACCACCCAGCAGCTGCTGCTGCTCACCTGGCCCCCACACAGGGAGGTAATGAGGTCCAGTCAGAGACCAACAGAGGAGGATGTCACCAGCCTGCAGCACAAAGCAGGGAGGGCTGGGGTGGTGTGGCAGGTAGACTAACCCCCCCTAGATGTCTGTACCCTGATCCTGAGAGCCTGGGAATGTTAGGTTATGTGGGAAAAGGGAATTAAAGTTACTCATCAGCTGACTTTTATAAGGGAGATGGTTCTGGGTTATCGACACTGGCCCAACATAATCATGATGGTCTTTAAACAGGGAAGAGGAAGGCAGATGGCAGAGAGATGAGGAGGGCAGGTCAGTCACTGCATGCTGTGAGGACCCCACTCACTTTCACCAGCTCTGAAGCTGGAGGAAGGGGCCACGAGCCAAGGGATGCTGGTGGCCTCTAGCTGGAAAAGGCAAGGAAACGCAATTTCCCCTAGAGCCTCCGGAAGGAACCAGCCCTGTTGTTTTTAGTCCAGGAGGCTCATTCTGACCTCCAGCCCTGTGAGATAATGGATGTGTGCTGTTGTCAGCCACTAAAATTGCAGTCATGCATTACAGCAGCCATAGATTCATACAGGGCAAGGGCAGATGGGCCTGCGTGAGGGAAGGAGCTCCAGGCCTGCCAGGCCCCAGGCTGTTGGCGCCCCCTTACCCACCAGAGTGGGGAGGTCCGGGCCATCTGGGGCCTTGGCCTCTCGGGTGGGCACTGTTCTCCCTCCCGGCTTTCCAGCCACAGGACTTGAAGTGGAGACCCAGGTTGGCACCTCACATACGTGCCCACACTCATGGCCTCATGCTGCCCTGGCCAGGTGGGGGACTCCCCAGAAGACAAGCACCATTCACTGTCACAGACGCCCGAGGCATGGGATGCATAGATTCCTCCTCCCACTTCCCAGAATGATCATTGTGAACCCCATCCCCAAACAGCGCTCACCCTACAGGGCCAAAGCCCTGGCCAACCACCAAGATTGGAGAACTTCACTCCGGCTGCTCCAACTGTGCTCAGCTTGGTGAGCCTGCAGGGCTGCGCATTTCATACAAAGCAAATATGCAACCTGTAATAGCTCTGGGCTGTAATTACCACACGCTTGTGATTTCCTACCATAAACCACCCAGAAGTTTGCTGGAAATTGACTTTATTGGTGAGTCACATGATACAAAAAAATGAGAATATTCAAAGGGCACTTAATAAAAACACTGATTTGTCCCAAAGGGCAGGCAGGCGAGGTGACAGCACAATAGATGCTTAGAAAACAGAAGGCTGAGGAATAAAAACACACACCCACTCCCCACGGGCTTTCAGCCCATTGGGTAAGAATTCCCCTTGGCATTAACAGCACATGGGATGAGACCAGACAGACCAGGCAGCCAGTGAGGTGGAGTGACTCCAGGAGGGGAGGTGGATGTCCACTGGCTGGGACACCTGTTTATTATGACAAACAACAGAAGGCACACCCACCTCCAAGCATCTGCAGTGTTCAAAAGCCACCAAGGGGGGAGGCGAGTGGGCTCTGACATCTGGAGACGAGAGGTGCACACTTCCTCCCCTCTGGGCTCCACAGGGAAGGGGAGACAAAGCAAAGCCTTGAGCTCGGCCTGGCCTGTCTCCTTCCTGTGGAAAGTCCCAGGAAGGGCCAGGAAGCGCCTGGGACCCACCAGGTAAGCCCACAAACGCCTGCACGCCTGGGCGGGGCAGGCGCTCAGGGGCCAAAGGGAGGGCGGAGCTGGGGAAGGGCCACGCCCAGAGCCACGCCTCCTGTGATAGAGACTTGTGTGGGCCAGTCCAGGGCCAGGCCACAGGGCAACAAGGTGCCGGTGCTGTCTCAGAAGGAGAGCCCCCAGTCTAAGGCTGGGGGCGGTTCTCTTGAGTTGCCAGAGTTCACAGTCTTCATGGAACCAAAGCAGATGACAAAACAGCAAAACTACAAATGGAAGCCCCGGAGCTTTGGGAGCTTCTTAGAATGACGTGCGGGTCTGCTGGGCTCACCGGTCCACAGGACAGCTACCACCCAGCACAGTACATCAGCAAAGGCTAGCAAAGAGGCACTTTCCTTCTGGTTAGTGTCTCCTGCCTGAGAGGTCCGAGCGTGGGGCACAGGGTACTTCTGAGCCAGGCCAGGCCCAGCTCCCTCGAGTTCTATCCAGCCAGGGACGATATAAGGGGAGGGGCCTCATCTTCTGTTCTTGCTTTGGTTCAAGCTGAGGAGGCCCCTCTCCGCCCCCCACACCCCCCACACACAGAGTGCTGGCCCGGCCTGGCAGCATGCGGTGGGTGGAATGCTGGCAGAAGGAATGTGAGGATGTGGTCACCAAGGTCAAGGTAAAAGACCAAAGACACACACTGGGCCTGTGGGGCCTGAGCCCTATTCCTCAGCCACCTGCTATCAGAGCTGCCACCAGGGACTTCAGAACAGGGGACACTGTCTATCTTGAGAGGGACACAAAAAGTGAGCCCCTGGGTAGGAAGGGGTGGCCAGGGCCTGATCAAACGATCCTGAGACAGCAGCGGGGCCCATGGTTCAGGGGAAGGGCAGGCAGGCTGCAAGTGGGACGCTGCGGAGGCCCCCAGCCAGCTCCGCACAGCTCAGGCCCATCCCAAGCGGGGAGTCACTTCACCCTCTGAGGCAGCCCTCCTCCCAACACAGGGGCCCCACCCTGGGCCTGCCCAGTGCCCTCAGCCCTGCTCCAGGCTGTCGGCAGGCTGCACCACGGTGTAACTCCCTTGGCTCGTGGAGAGCTGCCGGCTGAAGAAAGACGTGGTGCGCTTGGGTTTCACTCTCTTGATCTGCTCACCTGTGAGGGAGTAAGAGGAACACGCTGAGGGGAGCTGTCCAAGGTGAGGAGGCCCAGGCCCGAGGAAGCCTGGCTTCCAGCTCTGGTGGGACGGCTCCTTCAGGAGCCTGTTCACTGAGTTCCCTCTTCACACCTGCTAATTTTCTGAGCCTCAGTCCCCTACCCAACTCTTCTACCAGTGACAGGATGGGTTTGTGTTTGATGCCAGGCCAGCTGTGGTGTCTGAGGACTTTTGCTAAAATCTGTTCAAGAACAGACCAAAGAAACAAAACATCTAAAATATACATAGTTGGCTGAAGGTGAGCCTCAACAGAACAAGATTTCTTTCAAGCCATGTGATCAAGGTCAGTATCAGCCATCATAAATCATACTGATAATGTACCTTTGATATGTGACAAAAATGGCACTTTACTTCATGATCTTCCTCCTCAAAACCCATAACCCCAGTCTAAGTATGAAAAAAACATCAGACACGTTCCAGTGAAGGGCACCCTACAATATCCCCGACCAGTCCTCCAAAATGCCAAGGTCATCAGCAACAGGGCAAGTCTGAGAAATGTCACAGCCCAGAGGAGCCTAAGGAGACATACAGTGTGGTGTCCCAGATGGGGTCCCAGGACAGAGGAAGGACATTAGGTTAAAACTAAGGACTCCACAGTTAATAGTATCATATCAACGTTGGTCACTGATGATAACAAATACACCACATTAATATAAGATGTGAATTTAAAAAATCAAGCACCAAAAGGCAACATGAACAGTAAATTCAGGAAAAAAACATAAATGATCAAATGCATAAAAATGGTCCAACTTCACTAGTAGTATTCAAGCAGGAACCCAAACAAGCTCTTTCAGGAAGGTAACACCCATCATGGGTGCAGGAGCGGAAGGCATGAGCTGCCCTCTCTCAGAAGGGTACCTGTGGGCAAACCCAGCAACCCCATTCCTAGGAATTTATCCTGAGGCAACAGTTCAGATTCCAAGTAAAAAAATCAGCTGCAGGTATGTTGTTTGTAGGAGCTGAAAACTAGGAATAACTGTGCTGTCTAATGACGGGGCCGTGTGCGCGTAACTGTGCTGCCCTGAGGCTGTCAATCATGTTTCCGAAAAATGCTTTTGCTTCCTCTGACTGTAAACACAACTTGCTTGTTGTAAAAAATGTAAATGCTATGAGGAAGCACAAAGAAAAAAGTAAAAGTTACAGCAATTCACCATAGCTGGGGACGTTCCCTCTCCACACACACGAACGTGGTGTTGCATGCTGCTGTACTGCTACCGGGTTTTTTCTACTCAGTATTATTTTGTGGGTATCCTGCCATTGAGATGTAGGTCTCTGGCACTGCATTAAAAAAAACCTTTTTATTTTGGAACAATTCTAGATGTATAGAGAAGTCACAAAGATAATAAATAATAAAAAGAGTTCCTATATTACCCTCATCCAACCTCCCCTTGTGTTAGTATCCTCTGTTTCCATAGTCTGCTTGCCAAAGCTAAGACATGAACATTGGTACAATATTATTAACTCAACTACAGACTTGTGGATTTCACCAGTTTTTCCACAAATGTCCTCTGTCTGTTTCAGCACCCGATCTGAGACCACATCGCATTTTTACCAGCTGCCCTGATTTCAAAGGACCCAGCCCCATCGTTTCTGTACCCATGCCTATAATATCAGATATGGGTAGTTTGTAGTTTCCACATCCGGGCACTGCTGCAGTGAACAGATCTGTGGATGCAGCAGTAAGAAGGGACAGAAAAGGACTCACTGCCAGGGCCCCAGAGCTTCCAATGCCCAGTCACAGAGCTGTGGCCTCAGGAGATGCGACACTCACCCAGCCCTCCTGCCTTTTAGCCAGGTTCCTGCCAGCTGGAGGCTAACTCACAGTATCTGGAATTGCTCTGCACCTCCCTACCCTCTGGGGCTCCACGTGCATGCCTACATGCACCGGTGTGTGTGCACGCATGTGTATACCACAAAGGGGCTGCCCACCTTCCTCCACGTAGTCAATGGTGGAGAGGTGCTGGACCCGGCTGCTCACCACGCTGCTCTGCCTTCGCAGCTGCGGGCGCTGCATGGGAGGTGGCAAGGCACTGGTGGCCGAGGGGGCACCAGACATGCTGTCCTGGGGGACAATGGGCTCTGCAGCCTGGTTCAGCTCGATGCAGTACTCAATGAGGCTGCTCATCAGCTCGGCCTAGGGAGGGGAGAGGGGCCAGTGCAAGGCCTGGAGGTGAGCCATGGCCCAGGCCCAGCCTTTCCACAGCCCTGCAGTGTGGTGTGAAGCAGACAGACAGTCCCCTGACCTCTGGTGGAGGAGGCACATGAGGGAACAAACACAGTTTACACAAGAAAGGAAAGGGTCAGGGGTGAAGTCCCACCTGGAGTGACTTTTCAGTTCTGGTAGAGAGTCCCAGGTCTGGGAGGTAGGGTGGGGAAGTGAGTTCTAGTGGGAGGGCACAGGCCTTCACTGCGGGAACCCTTGGCTATAAGGTTTCAAGCAGGCAGATCACACTCAGGGGTGACACAGGATGGGGGGGTTCCCTGGTGGGGCAGGGCTGGCAGGGGGCTCAAAAGGTCTCCTGGGCTACTGGTGCTATTTCTTCATCTGAAAGGTTCTACATGAGTTTCCTCTGGGAAAATCTGTTGAGCTATACACTTAGGATCTGGGCACTTTTCTGTATATATATTATTTTAGTAAAACATTTACTTAAAAAAAGACTAGTGGTGTAGAAATTATGAAGTCATCTGCAGAAAAGGGGTGGCAGCTGAGTATTCCGGGCCATGAGAGGGAAGAGCTCATGGACACAAGAGCAGGGAGAGAGCTCCCTCCAGAGAGGCCACCACCGCGGAGGACAGGAGTTTCCAGGAGCACGTGGCCAGGCTGAGAGGAAGTGGGGACAGGGGTCTGTGCACTGGGGGTGGCAAAACAGAGGCCCCAGCTGGTGTGCAGGAGAGGTGCAGGGGTGGGGGCTGGCTGCTGAGTGGTGAAGAGCAGATGTGTGGCTATGGGGTCCATGGACCCAAGATGGTGAATGAAGCACGTGTGCTTCCAGGAATGGGAGCGCTGGACATGTCTAAGTGCTCAGGAGCAAGAAATTGTCCAGAAAGGCCATGTGGGAAGGGCTCTAAAGTGAGCAGGACAGGGGTGGAGACAGGGTCAGACTGAACGGAGGAAGAAGCAGAGGCACTGAGCGCCTAACTCTCCAAGCCTGCACCTCATCTGAGAGCAGCTGACTCGTGGGGCCCCGGGGACAGAAGCCAGGGTGGCTGGTCACACAGCACTGGGAAGCCCTCAGCAATAGCCACCATGACTGCAGCTGCCGCCCAACCTGGTATGACATCTCCAGAGTACGCCTTCCAACTCAGAAGGGTGGCTCCAGGTCAGCAGAATTCACCTGCCCTGCTCCCCAGGCCTCAGCAGCCCCCTTGCTTCCTTGCCAGCTGGCTTGGAGCCTCCAATTGTCTGTCCAGCTCCCAACCCCAGTGCTGGCAACACCCACCACTACCTGCTTGGAGTAGATCTTGAGGAGCTTGTTGACTGGTGTGCCTTCATTGTCCCCATCGAACTCCAGCCACAGGACAGACTCCTCCTCCTCGGGGGAGGTGTGGTCCCACGACAGCTCCTGGAAGCGCAGGCCCAGCAGGACGTGCTGGCCAGTGGGAGATGCAGAGCTGGGACTCCCATGGGCAGAGGCCTGGACCCCTACCCCATCCTCTGTGGGGACCACTGGGAGGGGACACCTGGCCAGACTATTTACCTCCAAGGCTGAGTCTAAATTTGTGTGTGAGTTTGTCTAAGGAGGGGAGCCGCTGCTTTCATCAGACCCACAAAAGGGGCTGAGAACCCCTAACCCACAGCACTTCTCGCCAGTGGGTCAAGCCCTGGGAACTGGGACAGGTGGGGAGGGAATAACCTTTCTGTGAGATCAGCTGGTGCCTGTCCATCAGCTGGCGGTCCTCTCAGCAGGAGGCTGAGCTGGTCCCAGCATGTTGGGGCTCAGATGCCCAGGAGGGCCTGTGATCTATCTCTGGGCACAACCAGAAGTCACCCAAAATATTTCCGCTGGCTTAGGAGGGACTCCTGCCCAGGTGCAGAGAACCTGCCCCACTGGGAGGGCTGTCAGCACGGCCTTCTACACAGGCAGCCAAGGGACAGCCAGCGCCACATGCGGGGGAGATGCAGGCTTCAGTCCGGGAGGCTTCCCAGCCGTGGTGCTTTTCTGGAAACGCACCACCTGATTTTCAGCTATTAGTCAGGCAGAGCAACCAGGCCCTCCCTGCCAGATTCCTTCCATTCAGAGGCATTAATCCCAGCTGCAGCTTCCTTGTACCCTGAACACCCCCATGCACAGCATGCTGGGCAGAAAAACTGATCCAGAGAAGACCCTAGGATGTCAGGGGAAGTCCCAGGGACATCTGAAGGAGGGAGACCAGACAGGCTACCTACCCTGCCCCTAGGCCAACCGCAGCCCAGGGGAATCAGGAAGGCCTGGGTAGGGACCCCCTCCCTCCCTCTCCACCAAGCAAACCATCGCACCCGTAAGAAGCTGGAGGTACCTTCTCCCTGCTATCGATGACATGCACGCCCTCCAGGCTGATGGCCACAACTACAGTCTTCCGCCTGCCCCGGTGCAAAAAGCCCTGGGCTGGCTTGTCCACCTTGCCATGGAAGAAGGCACACCTGGGGAGGGAACCAGTTAGCTTGGCCCCTCCAGCAGCAAGGACAACCCAGGGCAGGGTTCGCCCACCACAGAACCCTCTGGCCAGGCCTGGTGGGCACCTAAGAAACTTCAGGTGTTCAGGTGACTGAAGGTTAATGGAAACCTGACCTGGTGGAAGGAAAACCAAGGGGGGGTGAGAGAGAGGCATTGTGGAGGTGGTGGCATCTGAGCTGGTCATGTAGGATGGGAGGAGGTACTGGTGGTGGAGGGAGGATGGGCACCACAGGCAGAAAGAAGCTCGGGAACCTGGCTAGGGGACAAAGCAAGTTATATTCAGGGAACGACCAGAAACCCAAAGACTCAGAGGATGAGGGGTTGGGGCTGAGTCAGCTGGAGGTGGCCAGGGTGGGGACAGCCCCACTGCCCACTGTCCTCCAGGCCAAAACCCTTCAGCAGCAGGTGGAGTCACGGCAGCGCCTGCTTGGGGCCCACAAGCACCTTTAGGGCTTGACTCTGAGGAGGGGAAACCTGAGCGGCCTTGGGACGTCAACCCACTGCCACCACCAGAGTGGCCACTCTGCTATCCTCATCCTTCAGCTTGGCTGGTAGGGACCCTCCCGCTTTGCTGGCCAGGGTCCTTGTCCTTCTCAGGCCTGATCCACACTCACTTTCTTGCCCGTCTCTTGAGATTCCTAGCTTCAAACACTATCCAAATGCTGATGACCCCCCAATTACTACATGACCCTAGACACAGAAACTCAAGTGTCCACTTGATATATCCACCTTCCCTGACCTGCCGTACTGCACAGTCCCACTCAACCGATGCTGATGCCAACCTCCAACTGCCAGACACCCGGAGTCCTGTGCCTCTTCTCCTGCACACCTATCTCGCAAGTTCCGTCCACTCCACCCTCTACACCTCCAGAACCTGACCACGCCTCGCCTCCTCTGTTATCACCATCTGACCTGAGCCCTATCACCTCTTTGGCATGTTGCCATGCTGTCCTCTCTGGTGGCCGGGCTGCTGCCCCTGCCCGCCTGCAATCTGTCCTCTACTTGCACTGCTCACTGTTTCTCCACTACAGTGTCTGCATCACCAGGCAGGGGCCACAGTCTCTGCTCAGAGCGGTGTCACGAGCACCCCGAGTGCGGCCCACAGCAGGGCACAGAGCCGTCGGCTAGGTGCTGACATCGTGCAGGAGAACCAGCCCGAGGGAAGGTCAGTGGGCCCACTGACCAAGGGACTGCAGGTGGAAGGAAAGGACCTGCCAGGGTGTCTTGGCCTGTGATGGGGGGAGAAGACAAGTGTTCCGCTTGGGGCCTGAGGTCCTGGCATCAAGACACACCTCATGTGAGGATGTTGCCCAGCTGGAGCAGACGGGCTTGCTGGCAGGCGGCAAAGGCCGGGACAGACTGCGCTGTAAGGGGAAGGGGACATGATGACAGCAGCCAGGGAACCTCACCCGTAGAAGGGCAGCTCGTGGCACTTGAGGAGGTAGGAGCGGTAGTGGGTGCTCAGGGAGGCCTCACGCTCGCTGTCGCTGCTGGCTGTTTCCTTCACCTTGCGGTAGGCATTCAGCAGGCCCTGCTCACCTGTCCCAGCCTTGGCCCCACGGCCCCTCAGGGCAGCAAAGAGCCCGTGGCCCCGCTTACAGAGGTGGGCGGGGAGGAAGGAGTCCAGCTTCTCCCTACGGAGGAAGAAAGACGGATGCTCAGCATAAGGGTTCTGGCTGGAGGTCCCGACCCTCGGGCTGTGGGCACACTCATGGGGGAGGGCAGGCAGGGCCCCGGACACAGCCAGCCAGGATCCCACTGCCGCCATCCCAGGAGCACGCCAAGGCGGCAAGAAGCCTGGAGGAAAGGTAGGGAGACGGAGATGAGTGCTGAGACTAGGCCCGCCTCAGACCCAGACTGTGGCAGGAGGGCTCCAGGGCTGTCTGCGTCGCTGGGTCAGGTGAGCGTTTGTGAGCTGGTGGGACTTTTACACAACCAAACGACAGCACAAGTGACCTGGAGCTACCAATATTTTGTTCTGCCAAATAGGGACGTTTTAACACCCCACCAACCTACAACCTGTCAGCACAGGTTCATAAAAGAAAGGACATTTTCAAACACACACACACACGGAACAAATCCTGGGGCAGCTGCTTCCCCATCTCAACTGCCGGCGGCTGTGGACCACGCACTAGCTGCTCCAGGTGACCTGCGGTTAGAGCTGTCTTGAGCAGCAAGTGCCCTTTCCAAAGCTGGGTTTCTTTGTGTACAAGATAAGGGCACTGATTCCTGCTTACAAGGACGGCACTACATGTGCCTGGCATGCAGCTGGCCCCGAAGTGTGGCTGAGGTGGTCATTTTCACTGGGTGGGGGGTGGGGAGCAGTCTCGGCTGGGGCTCTGGAGCACCAGACACCTCAGGCCACAGGGAGGGGTTGGCCAGACCAGCGGGAGGGCCAAGAGGAAGGAACCAGGGCTGGCCTGGAGAAGCCCAACCACAGGGCAGCATGAGGAGGTGGCCCAGGGGGCTGTCACCCTCTCAGGGCTGCCATGGCATTTTGGTTACAGGTGCCCTCACATCCCTTCTGCTGGCTATGCCCTCACTTGTCATTTGGAACCCAGCCAGCCTTCCCGCTCTCAGCCCATGGGGTCTGTGCAGGCTTCTGGTGGGCCCCATGGGAGGATCTGTGCCTCAGCCAATCAGTGCCCTGGCCACTATGTCTCCTCTGGGTGGACCTGGGACCCAGCCAGGGGAAGGGGGACATCAGAGTGAGTCTGAGGACTCTGGCTGTGCAAGGGAAGAAGCCTCTCCATTCCAATGTATAAGAGCCTGTCCAAGTGTAAGCTGACCCAGAGGACACAGGGCTGGGCCAGGAGGGTGAGGACTGGGGTCTGGGGATCCCATCAGAGCCCCCGCACCATGACTGCTCGTGGGCCTGTTCACTGCTCGAGTTGGCAGTGTCCTGCAAGGCCAGTTTCAGACATTTGCCACCACTTGCGACAGGAACAGACATGCCCATCAAGAGGACCAGGACCCTGAGGCCATCAGCCTCAAGCCAGCTCAGCTGGGAACCCTCTGGCTTGATAGAGCCCGGAGTGGTCCCTGCTGCGCCCCGGCTGTTGGTCACCCAGCACAGGGCCCTGTCTCTGCACCTCCTCTCCCCCAACAGTGTGCCCTGCAGGGTGGGACGGGGCAGGAGCTCTGGGTCCAGGAACTCCTAAAAAGTTCATCTTCACTGAAATTATCTCTCATCCTCAGGATCATGTCCACAGAGGTCAGAGACTGCCCTGGTCTGCTTCCAGGGCGCCACAATAGTTCTGGTCAACTGGTAGCCCAGCTCGTATGGCTGGTGCTTGGACTTCAGCTGCACCTTGGCAGGATGACAGGGGAAGCGACCCTCATGACCTGAGGCCTTGCCAATGCACACAGCAAAGAGCACAGCTTCTTCAGAGGGGGTGGGAAGTGCGGATCAGGCGTGCCACAGTGCCTGGTGAATGGGGCCTCATCCCTGGGGGACTAAGTGGACGGTCACTGATGACTGGGGTCATTTGGTCACCTGGCTGTGACCCCAGAACAAATCCAACTCGTTCGGAGGCCAGGCTCCACCCTTACACACACCTGGGGCTCTCATAGATGGCACTTCACCAAAGTCCCCACTGCTCAGGCCTCTCAGCCCAGAGCAGGTGAGGAAAAGGAGGCTCAGACAGGCGGGTGACTTGCTCGAGGGCACAGTGTAGGACCTGGCAAGACAACTCGTCAACATTCCAGAGCAGCCCTCCCCACCCATGGCCCTGCCTCGGGGCATGTCGGGCCTCACCTCAGGGCACAGGCAGCAGGCTGGCCGGGCTGGTAGGGCCCGAGCTGCACTCGGCACACCAGGGCCCCCAGGGCCTCGCAGTCCTCCACGTCGCATGGGTACCGGGCAGCCAGCACATTGCCCTTGGCCTCCTCATAGAGCAGCCGCAGGACCTCCTCATCGCGGATCTGCAGGCCAATGAGGCAGGGAGGGGCTGCTCAGCTGGGCTGGGGCACCAGTGTCCAGGCGTCTAGGGACAAGGGGACACTGGACACTGGGTGCCAGACCTGGGTGGCACCGCCGGGGCTCCCTGCCTCACCTGGAGCTCCCGCTGCTTTGGGAAAAACACATTCCTTCGGAACTGCAGGGAAGGCTCATCTGGGGAGAGAGGCTGGGGTCACTTCCTGGCTGCCCCTCAACAGCCAAGCCTCCTCCCCTGACCAGCCCAGTCCCCCACCCTCACTCACCACGACTGAGAAAATTTGAGGGCTCTCCAGAGAGGGGGGTACATGGTTCATCTCCATGTACTCACTGTCCCCCAGCCCACCCTCTCCTGGGCTACCCCAGTATCCCTTCCTCCCCTGCCAGGTGTGGCTGATGGAGCCGGGGAAGGCCTGGCTGGGCTGGGAGACAGGGACGCACAGGTAGCGGCACTGACCCATGGCCACATCGTCGTCTGGGGCAACGGTGAAGCGCAACAGCAGTTCTGGCCACTGGCGGCCCAGCTTGTAGGGCTGGTGCTTGGGCTTCAGCTGCACCTCTGCAGGATGACAGGGGAAGCGGCCGATGCAGCCTCTGACAAGTGCCACCGACCGCTGCTAACAAGAGCTACAATGACGGCAGTTATGGCCAGTGTTAACAGAGCAGGTACTAAGCTTCCAGAACCACTTCAAGCGTCTATAGGCCCTGCAATACCCCACCCTTATTTTACCCATACAGGAAAAACAAGGCTCAGAGAGGTTCAGTTCTTGTCCAGAGTCACACAGCAAGTGAAGGGGGTCAGGCTCCAGACAGGATCAGCCTCTGACCATTCCCTACAGTGCCCAGGGTAGGCTGGAGCTGAGAGGCTGGGGCCGAGGGAAGGTGCTGGGACAGAAGGACTCAGCACTGCCATTAGGAAGCAGTGCCAGAAGCTGGTAACTGAAACCCAAAGGCCTGGGGCCTCTCCCCCTCCAGCCCCCAACTCCAGATCTCCCGTGAGAGCTCCCGCTGACCTTCCAACCTGCAAACTCCTCGCCTGTCAGCCCACAGGCACCAGGCCATCTTGCTCCCCTAACCCCTTCTCTTCTCTCCATCCCTCTCCACTTGGCTCCTGCCTCATGACATTCCTCAGGCCTTCTTCAATCGCTTGAATTTCCCCAGCTTGTTTGTGCCTCTGGGCCTTTGCACTTGCTGTTCCTCCTGCCGCACTCGTGCCTCAGACCCTCACAGGGCTGGCTGGCTGAAGTCTCAGTTCAAGTGTTACCTTCTTCAGACCCTTAGCTAAGACAGTCCCTCCCTGTCACCCTAGCACACCAACTGCGTACCCTTACATGGTTGCTTTGACAGCATATACCACTATCTGACATCGCCTCACTGTCCGTGCCCCACTGGCCAGTGCCATGCAGACAGGAGTGGCTCTGTCCCATTCACTGCTGAACCCCTGGCCTGCCACAAGTCCTCACCATGGATTGGCGGAATGACCGAGTATACCGCTCATGGCCCCTCAACTCTGGGTTGTCAGCTGGCCTCAGGGTTCAACACCCGGGCCAGGGGTGACAGAGTGGCTTCACCTCATGCACCAGTGCCTGTGGCCTTTGAGAAGTCTGAGGCCATTTCCAAGACATCTGGTCGTGAATGAGGACCACAGCTGGGGTGCAGGAGGGGCAATGGCAACACCCCCACCATCACCACCTGCCTTCTGACGTTTTTCTCCCTGCTTCAGCCCTCCCCAACCAGACGGCCAGGTACCTTGTCCTGCCAGCCTGGTGCCAAGGATCCTCATCTGTTTTTGGACTCCCAACTGGACCTTAATCTTAACCCGAAACAGCAGCCGCAGTCTCCCTGTCAGCTTCCCTCCCTGCCCACAGCCTGCCCATCCAACTCCTGCGTCCAGTGTCATCCTCCTGCGTCCCCCATTGCTGCTCTGAATCTGATTTCTCAGGAGCTCCTTGGCCCTCATTTCCCACCTAGATCTTTGGCAACGCCCACCGGTCACCAGCCCTGCTCCACCCTTGCCCAGGAGGGGATCATGCCATGCGCCCCCAGCAGTTCCATCCTCTCCCTTCCAGGGTGGGCTCCCTCATCAACCCCACCTGCTCAGTGGGGTCTCTGCACTCTCTCCATCTGGATACTGACGGGATGTCAGAGCCAGGAAGGCCTGGAGGTCATTCTCCTCACCGATGGGCAACTCAAGCCCAAAGACTGACTGTGTCTGTCCGAGACCACCAGTGAGCGGCTAAGCCTGGAAGGGCCTTGTCCCTGCCAAGCCTCCTGCACCACACTTTACAATTCAGGTTCCCAAAGCGCAGGGGCACCTTCTGTGCCGTTCCCCACTGTACCCCAGCACCAGATCACATCAGCATGACGAGGGGCTCTGGACATACTTGTGAAATGGACAAGGTAACAGATGAGCTGGGACCCCTGGACATGCTGTTGGGGTGGGTGGACTGGGGGTAGTGGTGCCCTTCCTCTGCCCACAACCCAGCCCTGACCCCAAGCTCCAGCAGCTCAGAGGACTCCCCTTATCAGAGCAGGACCACACTGACCCTGCAGTCCCCATGCTTCCGGATGGGGCCTTCCTGCCTGGAGAATGTCACCCAAATGAGACTCATAGTCCCTGGAGCCATTCCATGCAGAGTGACAATGGCACCAAGAAGACCAAACTCTCCCCACACACCCAGCTTGAGGGTGGCTCCAGCAAACGGCACCCCTCCCTGCTCAGCCCCAGGGCAGCTGCCCTGGCTTCACCCGCTGGTGGAGCGGGGACACCCAGTGGTTCTGACGGGCCTAAGTCAAAGCTGAAGTGACCTTTCAGCCTTCCTGAGCCCAGCCTGGGAACAAAGTAGGCACTGAATTCCTGCTGGGGTCTCTAGCCACCCTCCTCCTGGGTGGGCGGTGCCCCAGGGTGGCCTGAGCAGGCACACAGGCAGCCCATTCACGGTCCTGCGAGAGGGGAGCAGGAATGTGCCAAGGAGGGGGTGGGGGTGGAGGGCAGTGGGAAGACGAAACAAGCTGCCTGGCTGCAGGGACAGGAGCTGGAGGCAGGCCGGTGGCCAGCCCCATGAAGCCGCCATCCCAGCTTTCCAAAGACACAAGCCAATGGACCCGGTCCTGACCAACAGCCCAGAGGGGGAAGGAAGGACAGCTGGACTGGGTGGGGAGCAGCTGGAGACTGGTCAGCAGGAAGAGGGTGGGCGAGAGCAGCAGCTAGGCAGGAAGCGCCAAGGAGTGGGGGGTGCCGGGAAGGCGGGGGGACAGGCACACTAGGGGCCCCAGGGACCAGCTACGCCTTCTTGCCTGTTCCTCTACAAAGGAGAGTATTTAAGCTCAGCTCAGGAAACTTGCCTGGCCCTGGCACCAGTTCGGTTATCTTCTTCCCTGGCCCCCTTCCTGCCCAAGCCAGCAGGCTATAGAGGCCCAATTCAGAGTGTCCCTGGGACCACCCAGCCCTCCCCTGCCCCCAGGCCTAAAGGTCTGGAGAGCCCCCACCCCTGCTCCTGCTCCATCCCGCCCTGGGATCTCAGCCTAAGAGGGCAAGACTTGCAGAAACCAGGCACAGCTGGGGGCTCCCTTGGCAGAGAAGTCAGGTTCCCACGTGTCCTGCCCTCCCCACTCTCAGGAAAAGCCTCTTCCTCGCAGGTGGCTGCTTCCTCACAGGTGGCATGGCCCCACCTCCCTCCCTGCCGTCAAAGAGCAGGATACAGTTCAAAGAGGCAGGCTAGGGGGTCACCCAGGCTTGTCTGATCTTGGTCCTACCACTCACAGGTTCACCACTGCAAATCTCAGTTTCTTCGTTTGTAGGACAGGGCTAGGCCATGAGGATAAAGTGAGATTCTCCTCAGAGTGCGCTCAGTAAATAGACCCCCTTCCCTTCCTGTCCCTCCAGTCCTCCTCCTCCTAATGCTCCAGGACTCCAGTACCACCAGGCCTGAAGGGCAGGCTCTGCCCCTCCTCTGCCACCAGCAGAAAGGAAGGAGGCAGGGGCAGAGGAACCAGGCATCCTCTCAGGGGTCTGGGTCCTGAAGGCAACGGAGGGCTCCAAGGCACAGACAAGTCCCACCTTCCCCTAAGGTACAATGGCCAGAGATTCAGGAGCTGCCCCTCACTCTTGGGTTCTCTCTGCCAAGCCTCACCCAGCAGAGGGGAGACAAGCCAGAGCGCGAAGGCATCCAGGGCGACATCTGGGAGCTGCAGGACCTCACGGATGGCGCGGTGAAGCTCGTGGGCACTGAGTGAGGGCAGGTTCTCCACGGCCAGGGGCACCACTGTGTCGTCTGCCAGGTATACCAGCACATCAGCTGCTGCAATGGAGGCCAGGCGGGGTCAACGGGGCCCACTGCCTAGGCACAAGCATGCCACCCAGGCATCCCCTGTCCCCAACTGGGATGGAGTCCCCACCCTACAACCCCTTGGGATGACCAAGGCTACAGTACAGAAGCAGCACTCCAGCACCCCTGAAGGACCGTGTGAAGAGTGCTGTTTGTCAGAACTTATGCAAGACTCTCAAACCACCACTCTGGCCCAGGGACCAGCCAAGACCCACCCTAACCCCAAAGGTTCAAATTAGAGCTGGATGCCACACCCCTACACCATTCCCTGGCAGCCCCAAAGACTCTGCTGTGCTTCTCCCCTGAAGGAGAACATTTCACAGGTGAGGACTGAGGCAGAGATGGGCTGACCCCATTCAGAGGCTACAGGAGTTCATGTATCAGGCTGGAAGTGGGGAGAGCTGGTGATCCACCATTCTTCTTAGGCAAGTTGCTCTCTGTGGCCTAGTCTAAAACGGAATAAAGTATTCCTAAGGCCACCCCAGGGTAAAGCAAGTTCCAGGGCTCAGCTTCCTTAGGACTCTTCAAGACTCAAGACTCAGCACTATGGTATAACCCCAAAAATTGAGCGCTCTCTTGTGACAGCCTGTGGGATTCCTATTTTGAGCCCTAAGCCAAAGGGAGACCCATGGAAGAGCAGCCAGATTCAGAGCCCCATCCCTGGAACCACAAGTACCACGAAGGGGCACTGAGCTTGGAGGCTGGTATACTCAGACTCCAGTCCTAGCCTGGACTATTGTTAGTTGGCTGACTTCAGCAAGTCAGGGTGAGTGTCAGTTGCCTCATCTGTAACTGAGGGCTAATACCCCCTCACACCTGCCAAAGAGTGGCTGTGAATCAAATGAAGTGAAGCATGTGAAAGGTAAAGGCTTAGCTTATCATTAATGAAAGGTACAGGGTGACAGGTGATAATCGTACTCACTGTGAGCACTTCATGATGTATATAAATGTCAAAGCACTATGTTGCATGCCTGAAAGTAGTATTATACAGCAACTATACTTCAATTAAAAGAAAACACAAGTGAAGGTGCTTTTTGGATTCCATCTGTTCTGCTCTAACAGCTACTTTCTTGATAAATCATAAAATAACCTCCAGGAAGTTGGGATTCAGACCCACTTTTCAGGCAGGGAAATCTGAGGCAGTGGGGCTCCAAAGCCCTGGGACTTAACCTTTCAAGGGCCCAATTTCCTTCCTGTAAAATGAAGATAATGACTGACTTCTGCTTTCAACAGGCTGTTTGTGAGAAAGAAATCCAAGAAAATGAATGTGTCATTTTTCATTCATGAGATTTCATTTGAATTTCAGTCAGGTAACACACTCTTATTTTACAAATGAGGACACATTCAAAGAGTACCAAACGTGGCCAATAGCTCAGTGCCAGAGCCCAGGTCCTGTGACTGACCTGTGTCACTTTTCCACACCTCAACATAACTCATTTTTTGACACATAAGATTCTCTTTAATTAAAGAGATGGCAAGTCAGGGCCACTTCCCCAAGAAAGTATGGCAAGGAGACAGGGACAGGGACCAACCTCGGGCTCCCACAGAGGACACGCTGCTTCGATGGGATCGCTCGGCGGGGCCTGGCAGCCCGGCACTGCCTTCTGCCCCGTCCATCTACAGAGGAAAAGAGAAAGAGCTGTTACTAGGGGTGCAGGGACGGGGTGCTGGAGAGCCCCTCAAGCTCTCGCTGAGGTCGGGGCTGGTGGGAGAGGTGAGGAGCGGTGTCGAAGCTGCGCTCTCCGGGATAGTCAGGCAGGGTACGGCGCACCCCGATCCGGGGCGGGGACCCGCGCAGGGCGTCGCAGCACTCTCACCTCTCAGGGACGGAGCGCCCGCCGCCCCAACCGAAGCTCCTTCCCTGCCTCCAACCCACGGTTCCGGCTCCGGCTGCGGCTCCGCCACCGCCACCGCCACCGCGACCAGCCACAGATCCTGCTCTACGTCCAGCTCCGAGGGCTGGACGCGGAAGCTGGGGCAGAAGAAGCGCGGCGCACACGGCCCCGCCTCCCCAGCCTGCGGGAGCCAATCGGAGCCTGGGGCCACAGCGCACGCGCCCTTGCCAGGGTTGGCTCAGTCTGTGGGCCCGCGCATGCCTGGAACGCCCCGGCCACCGCCTCCTGGCTTGGTCACACCCCTGCTCTGGCTACACCCCTGCTCTGGCTACACCCCTGCTCTGGCTTCATCCCTGGGCTGGCCGCCTTACGAATCAACCCCACCACTTACGTGAGTGACCGATGGGCAAGTGGGCCCCACCCGTACGCCCACCCATAAGCCTGTACCAGGGCGTGACGACGGTTCAACGAAATTGGGGGTGGTGGCAGGAACTGTGGCACTCACTCGCGTGTGACTTTGGGCCGGTCACCTCACCTGTAAAATGGAGTTGTTTCCTGGGCCGGGTCAGGGATGCACACTGTGCTGGGCCCTTGGGTCAAGGTGACGCAGGCAGCGGCATGTACTGCAGCGCCCCTGGACCGTGAGGGGTGATAGGCACTTTCCTGTGGTCAGGAGACTGGGTCCCCTGTTCTAACTCATCCTGGACGAGCCCCTTTTCCTTTGTTCATCTGTAAAATGAGGGTGTTGGACTCGATGATCTCAAGCACTCTCAAATAATAGGCCAGAAACCCAGGCCAGGCACAATCGTTTTTTTCCAGAAAGCAGTGACATGAGCCCTTGCTATCTTAGGACACAGACCAGAGACCTTGAGGCATTTCCAGGCTAGGAAGAGGGGCCAAAAACAGGCAGGTGAGAAACTGCCTAACCCCAGGGTCACGTCACCAACATGTTCTGGCAATGCCAGCATATGTGTGCCTGAAGTGTAGATCTCAGGGAGAAAAACAGTTCCATGGGGTGCCTCCCTGAACCAGAGGTTGTTCCAAGTAACAGCAATGGGCTGGGTGATCAGGAAGGTATAGGGGTATGGGGGTGGAAAGGAGGTAGACTCATGCTGCCCTGATTCTCTGGCCTTGGAAGGCAGCTCCATGCTCCTAACCCAGTCCAAGCTTCCTCAATATTTGTGACAGCTCTTTGCTTGCCTTCCCGGATCCACACTGCCCCACCGCTGAGCCCATTACAAGATGTCCTCCTTCCTAGCATGATCTAAGGACTCAAGGAATCTGATGTGACCTGGAGGGAAGATTGTGCTGTGGGCAACAGGGATCTCTCTCTGGGTTCTCAGCTCTGGGACTCTCAGTCCAGTCCTACCAGCTGGAGCAAAGTGAGAACCCAGTTCAGTGTTGTTGAGTGCCTATGAGTGCAGGGCCTGGGCTGCAGCAATAGATGGAGACTTGGGTGAGACACAGCCCCACCCTTAGAAGCTAATGTTACGTTTAACTGGGGAGTGGAGAGAGGAGAGAGAAAAGCCCAAGAGAAATGCATGTTTAAAACTACATAAGATGACAGAATTGCCTTAAGAGATATAAAATGCCATGAGCAGGAAGAGAAGGGTCCTCAATTCCTGAGCAGCTACTGTGTGTGAGACCCTTTCCTATGTGTTTCCTCATGTCAGCCTCATGGGCTCTGTGAGTGGAAGTAAGAGTAACAATAGCTGCCGTTTGTGGAGTGTTTGCGATGTGCCAGACCCTCTTCTAAGTGCTTCGATCCTTATACCACACCAAGAGGTATCATATCTCCATTTTATGATGATAAAACAGGATCAGAAAGGTTATGTGTGGTGGTGAGAGAATGGAACCCTGGTCTGGTGAGGAGGGCACCAGAAGAGGTTCCCGAAGGTGTTCCAGGTAGCAGGAGCTGCAGGAGCATGGTTAGGACTCTAGGGAAGCTCTGGGCAATCAAAGCACAGCAGGTGAGGCTGGGAAGGTGGAGTAGTACCTACTGGGGGTGGGGCTGTGACACCAGGGCAAGGGGTGTGTGGTGGGTTTGGTGAGCAATGAGGACATTTTGGAGGTTGTAAGCTAGAGAGTAATGAGCTCAGAGCTCCGCCCTGCAAGGCAGAGGGTTAATGTGATGGAACTTGCAGCAGGGCTGGACAAGAGCTAGCCAGGGGTAGGGCTGACCTTCAGCAAGGCTCTGGGAGCAGTAATGGGTCTCCCTTGAACTGGGTGGTGCAGTGGGATCAGAGAAGAGAGTGGGGCCTATTCTGAAGTGAGGGGGTTGGCTCACGGGCCTTTAGAGCCAAGAAGCTTTGGACTCAGCAATCAGCTGGGCTGGTTTCTACCTTTGCAAGCAGTAAAGGACCCTGAGACCCACAGAAGCTATTGCCAAATATCACTTGGGTGAAAGTAAGCAGCAGAAGAGGCCAGTGCTCAGGAAGGTCTTTGGGGCAGCCCAATATTGTGGGTAGCTCCTGGGCAGGAGGTCAGACATGAAACCCTGCTTCCTAGACCGTGTCCTCCCACGAGAGAGTAGTGGGGTGAATGAGTTCTGCTTTGGCTGCACTGGGAGAGAAGGGAGAGCAGGGTTAGCAGGACTGGCTCTGGGGCGTCTGATGGGAAAAAGAGCCACAGGAGACTGGCAGAGGCAAACTGGCGGCATTGTCAGGTTTACATTCTTTGGGCCCTTTGCAGCTGGGGAGAGAGAACTGGAGACCCAGACTGCAGGGCTGCCCACAATATTGCTCCCTGACCTGTCCACACATTCATTCTTGAAAAGAGTATGTTTTGAGTGCCTACTCCATGCAACGCACCATTCTAAGCCTTTGAGATTACACTAGTGAACAAAACAGCCAGCGATCTCTGCCCAGACAGACAAGTGCATGACAAAGCGCATCAGGAGATGAGTGTAACGGCAGAGAGAAAAAGGAGAGCCAGGGAAGGAGCCCCAGAAGTGCTGGGCGGGTGGCCAGAGGCACCATCAGATGAAACAGCCAGAGTGGGCTCACTGCCTAACGGATGTCTGCGTCTGGGTGGGAGGAGGCCAACTGGAAGAGGGAAGACGAGCGCGGAGACCTGGAGGCAGGGGCCCATCTGACAAAGAGAAGGAGGCCAGGGCAGCTGGAGCAGAATGAGCAGGCGGTGGCCAGAGACGAGGGCAGAGGCGTATGGGGCAGCAACACGAGGGCTCCTAGAGCCTAGGAAGGACTTTGGTTTTGCCTCTGAGCAGGATGCCGCCATTGCGGGGCACGGAGCAGAGGCGAGACATGGTCTGACTTAGATCTCACCGGCACTACTGGCTGGTGTATGAACAGACTGAATAAAGGTGGAGGAAAGGCCATTTGGGGGCAGGAATCCAAGTGGGGGTGGCGGTGGCTTTGGGCCAGGGCAGCAGCAGAGGAGGAGGTGATGAGGGGTGGGATTTGAGATCTGATTTGAAGGTAATATTAATGCAATTTTCCCATGGAATGGTGGTGAGGCATGAGAGAAGAGGGCAATGGTCAAGGGCCGTGACTCCAAGGGCTGGTTCCCACATCTGGGGTCTTCATAGGTTTCTGTGAGCAATGGCACCTGAGCACTGGGTCTCTGGGCCCTTGAAAGAAGACCCCCTCCTCGTTGTCCCTGCCTCCCACTTCCTGGCATACTTGAGAACAGGAATCTGACAGAAGGTTTGGCGGCTGTCATGGACACACTGCCAGTTTGCTGTGATAACACCCATGCTTGGCACGTGCAGCAAGCTGGCCCTCTGCCCGCCTGTCCCGTGGCCGCTGCGGCAGCACATGTCACCCGGCCTGCCTCCCAGCCCCTGGACTGCGGCTGTGCTCCCCGGCCCACCTCATAGGAATTCGTTTCAGTGTGATGCAGAGTCAGGAACGGCCCTGGATGATGTCGTCGTGATCCTGAATGCGAGTGCCAACAGCCTAAAAACAATTTATGAAAAATGCAACATTTTTAAATGATATAAAAGATCGTTTTCTAAATAACATCAAAGAGGGAATGTATTT
>JAVSCE010006345.1:0-180740 GCA_032199065.1 Smutsia gigantea | reverse complement strand
ATCACAAACCAACCCCTCAGTGTGGGAGGAACAACCCAAAGGTATGAATGCCAACAGACAGGGATCCTTAAGGTATTCTGGGAGGCTGGCTACCATAGAGGGTCTGACGATAATGATGAATAGTAACTTAGATGGGGAAGAGAGCATCATTAAGTTTCATCCTTGCATGATCACCGTTGTCCAAATCATTACACAAAAGTTGAATAAAGTTTCTCCCACTAGGTGGCAGTACTTGTCTACATCCTGGCCTTTATTCATTAAACATGTACTGATCACCTGCTTTGTGCCAGATATATTATCCCAGGAGCTGAGAACTCAAAAGACTGAAAAAGACATGCTCCTACCCATGCCACGAAGAGCTTAAGGTTGAGTGAATCAATTCTTGGAGCTTAAAAAGTGACTTGTCCACAATATGAAGAAACAGACCTGGGATTGGGTACATAGAGAAGGGTGGCTATACTAGTAGGGTTCATTAGTGGCAAACAATATGGAATTTAGGAAGGGTGGTAGGGCCAGGGTGGCCAGAGTGAAGGACAGAGTGGGTGTATTCCCAGATAAAGATGAGCCTTGACCAAAGCAAAGGATTTGGGACACATTCTAGAATGTATAGGAAGCCACTGGAGAATTTTAAGCAGGGGAATCTGTATCAGGGTTCTTAGTTCTGAGCAATAGAAGCTGACTCTGGCTGACAAGCAGAAAAGTTGTGTATGAAACTGGATTTATATACTGGATCACCCAAGGAATTTGGGGGAAGACTGAAGAAGTGGCTCCAGGCTAAACTCCCAGGAATAAAACTCAGAACCATGTTGAAGAACTGGCCTGATGAGGAATCTACCATGACTGGAATTGCTGCTGCCACCCCACCCCACACTGAAGGAAACCACTGTCATTGCTGCCAGGAACCACTGCGGAAAGGCTGCCACCTTCAAAAGCCACGTATTTTTGCAGGCTTCTGCACCTACAGAATGCCAAGCTTCCGAAAGAACCTGTCTCCTCACCTTGCTCACTTCCAAATCAAAGGCTCATAGGGATGCATCCGATCGAGGGAGACCAAGTCCAGTGCCTAAGTCCTGACTACAAAGGGGACTAGAATTTGGGGTATGAACTCCATTCTTTGGAAGGCAAGACTTACAATATTGGAACTTCAGTTGATCCGAGAGTTGTGGGTTATTGTCAAGCAGATACTGGAACATCCCCAAATATGGGAAATTATTCAAAAGACAGTAGGAAGCCATGAGTCTCTGACAGGTGTATACCACAAAGGGTAGAGGGCAGATCTGAAATGGGAATCTATAACTGGTACAGTGTGGGGGATATATTAATTCTGGGTTTCTCAACCTCAGCACAATCCACATTTGGGACCTCCTAAGTTTTTGTTCTGGAGGACTGTCCTGTACCTGGTGGGATGTTTAGCAGCATCCCTGGTCTGCATCCCCAGAATGCCAGTAGAAACCCCCTCCCTGAGTTGTGAAAACAAAAGATGTCTCTAAGCTTTGCCAAATATCCCCTATGAGGCAAAATTGCCTTGAGAACCCATGGGTTAGAGACCAGCTCAGTTAGGGGGCTCTCTTGGCAGCTGAGAGAAGAAAGGAATTAGTGAGTGAAATGACAGTGGCAGTGGAGACAAGGGGATGGGCATGGATGGTGTCAGAGAGGCAGAAATAATACAAGTTGGAAAATGGCTATATTTCGAGGCTTTATTAGTTAGAATATAGCTTCAGCTGCTCTAACATCTGAAATAATAATTTAAACATAAGTTTACTTCTCTCTGAATTAACATTCTTACAGAAAGCAGTGCAAGGCTAATATGGTGGCCATCTTTGGGGATCATCTACCACAGTCTACCTCTTAGTACTCTGTAAACTGGAATAAGTTACTATCTATAAAAATGAAAATGGTGACAAGAATATATGATGGGTGTTGTAAAGATTCAGTGAGGTAATACCTTTCGTTTTGCTTTTTTTTTTAACCACTTAGTTTGTGGTGGTTTGTTACAATAGAAAACTAATCCACCTGGGATCCTTGTCTCAATCCATTGCCCAGTAGGGTGTGACCACCCGGATGGCAGAAGTGATCCAACCACAGGAGTGTTGGACAGTCCTGGAAGAGAACCAGAGCATCCCTAAGGCACTGCCAGGATCTAAGCTACTCCAGAGCAAGACCCTCCCAAATCTCGAAGGTCCAGGAGAATGTCATATACCCCTTCTTTCAATGTTCTTCCTCCTTGACTTTTTTTTTCTTTTTTGCAGGATGTCACTTTAATGTCTGCAAGCAGCAGGCACTGCAACTTTCAAAGAGTTCAGAAATTTTTAAAAATAATCTTTTTTTAATGGACCATTTCATAAAATACTGCAAAGAATGATAGCCATCTCTGGAGACCATCAGTCACAGTCCACCTCTTAGTACTATGTAAACTCGGATAAGTTACTTTCTATAGAAATGAAAATAGTAGCAAAAATGCATGGGCAGGTGTTACAAAGATTCAGTGAGACAATACCTTTCATTTTTTGTTTTAGATGTCATTCTTCTGTGGGAATACATTCATCAGCTCCCTATAAGCTTTTTTTTAATCAGCATTTTGTTTTAGAGTAGTTTTAGATTTATAAATTTATTGTGAAAACTTATAGACCAAATACCCAATTTTCCCTGTTATTAACAGACTAATATGGTACATTTGTCACAATGAGCCAATATTGATACATTTTTATTAACTAAAGTCCATGTTCTATTCAGACTTCCCCAGTTTTTCCCTAGTGTCCTTTTCCTGTCATAGGATCCCATCCAGGGTAGCACATTACATTTAGTGGTCACATCTCCTTAAGCACCTCTTGGTTATGACAGTTTCTTAGACTTCCCTTGTTTTTTATGACCTTTATAGTTTTGAGGATTAGTGGTCAGACATTTTGTAGAATGTCCCTCATTTGGGATTTGTCTGATACTTTCTCATGGTTAGACTGAGGTAATATGCTCCTGGGAGGAAGACCACTGAGATCAAGCGCCATTCTCATCACATCATATCAACAGTGCATACTCTCATTGTGACTGGCACTGTTGGTGTTAACCCTGATCACTTGGATTCTCCACTGTTAAAAGGAAAAAGGAATTCTCATATTGTACCAAATGGAAGAAAGTCACTATGTACAGCCCACACATAAAGAGTGGAAGTTATGCTCCACCTCCTCAGGGGCAGAGTATCTACATAGATCATTTGAATTCCTTCTGTACAAGAGATTTGTCTATCCTCTATTCATCCAATCACTTATTTGTCTCAGTGTGGACTTACAGACATTTACTTTTAGACTTTGTATTTTGGTTTATAACACAATACTCTCTTATTCATTTTGTTGCTGAAATTGTTCCAGCTTTGGCCATTTGGAAGATCTTTCAGTTGTCTCCTTTACACATTTGTCATCATTGTGGATTTTTGTTCATTTGTTCTGTTTTTGAGAACTTTCATACTTTATAGCACTATATGATGCTCCAGGATCATTTTGTATAGATCTTGTCCCAACCCTAGAATCAGCCATTTTTCTAAGGAGCACTAGTCCTTTTATTGGAAAATGGTATTAGAAACCAAATCAGGGTGCTTGGTGTGCTCATTGCTGTTGGGCCGCTGCTTCTAGACCTTCTCAGCTGACAGCAAGGAGATACATATGTGTGTATATACTGTTTCTATATGTAACCATCTATATCTATAATAAGCTAAAGATGAGTTCATTCTGATATTTCCAACTCTAATCCATTATCATAGATCATTCTGGCCTTGCTTCTCTGTAAACTCCCAAGCCAACTGTGACCTGGCTCACACCATCCACAATGTATTTACTTAATCGTTCAATTCCAGTATACATGTGTAGTGTTTCCAGAATTGTTAACCAATTCCCCTGTGGGAAACAGCCTAATCAACTAGAACACTATGCTTAAACAACAGTTCCTGTTACCTTTATTCTTACAAACTCAGCACATTCCCAAAGTTACATAGGCCAACTCCTTATAACCCCATCCCCTTCAGCAAGGTTGTTTCATACATTTGTAATACATTTAAATTCTTCTGTCACATCCTGCATTCCTTCCTGGATCTCTCAATTTCCTAAGTGATTTTTTTTTAGTTTACATACATTAAGGTTTACTCTTTGAATTGTGAAGTTTTATGGGTTTTAATAAATGCTTACTGTCTTGTTTCAGCATGCCAGTATCACTCACCAACCTAAAAAAACCCTGTTCTGCTCCACCACTCCCCATAGGCCCTGGCAATCACTGACCTCTTTAGCATCTCTTTACTTTTGCCTTTTCCAGAGTGGAATCATACAGTGTACAGCACATCCTTGTTTCATGAATGGCTTCTTTCACTTGGCAATAAGCATTTAAGATTAATCCATGTCTTTTTGTGGCTTCACAGCTCTTTTTTAAAAAATGTTGGAAAACATTCCCCTGTATGGATACGCCAGTTTATCCATTGACCTATTGAAGGATATTTTGGTTGCTTCCAGTTTGGGGCAGTTATGAATAAAGTTGCTATAAATATTTGTGATTGTTCAGGTTTTTATGTGGGCCTAAGTCTTCAAATGAGTTAGATAAACAACTAAACAACAAGGTTTAGTTTTGTAAAAAATGCCAAACTGTTCTCTAAAATGCCTAAACCATTTTGCATTCCCATCAGCAATGAATGAGTTAGTACTGGTCTGCATCCTCACTATGATTGTATTGTCAGGTTTTTTTTAATTTAGCCATTGTAATAGGTGTATAGTTGTATCTTTTTTTTAATTTTTTGGGGATCATTAACCTACAGTTACATATGCAATATTATGATTATTAAACTACCCCCTTCATCAGGTCCCCCCACCAACCCCATTACACTCACTGTCCATCAGCATAGTGAGATGCTATAGAATCACTACTTGTCTTCTCTGAGTTGTACAGCCCTCCCCATGCCCCCCCAACATTACAGCTGCTAATCATAATCCCCTTTTTCCCTCTTATCCCTCCCTTCCCACCCGTCTTCCCCAGTCCCTTTCCCTTTGGTAACTATTAGTCCGTTCTTGGGTTCTGTGAGTCTGCAGCTGTTTTGTTCCTTCAGTTTTTTTCTTTGTTCTTATACTCCACATATGAGCGAAATCATTTGATACTTGTCTTTTTCAGCTTGGCTTATTTCACTGCGCATAGTACCCTCTAGCTCCATCCATGTTGTTGCAAATGGTAGGATTTGTTTTCTTCTTATGGCTGAATAATATTCCATTGTGTATATGTACCACTTCTTCTTTATCCATTCATCTACTGATGGACACTTAGGTTGCTTCCATTTCTTGGCTATTGTAAATAGTGCTGCGATAAACATAGGGGTGCATCTGTCTTTTTCAAACTGGGCTGCTGTATTCTCAGGGTAAATTCCTAGGAGTGGAATTCCTGGGTCAAATGGTATTTCTATTTTGAATTTTTTGAGGAAACTCCATACTGCTTTCCACAATGGTTGAACTAATTTGCATTCCCACCAGCAGTGTAGGAGGGTTCCCTTTTCTCCATATCCTCGCCAACATTTGTTGTTGTTTGTCCTTTGGATGTTGGCCATCCTCACTGGTGTGAGGTGATATCTCATTGTGGTTTTAATCTGCATTTCTCTGATGATTAGCGATGTGGAGCATCTTTTCATGTGCCTGTTGCCCATCTGAATTTCTTCTTTAGAGAAGTGTCTATTCATGTCCTCTGCCCATTTCTTAATTGGATTATTTGCTTTTTGTTTGTTAAGGTGCATGAGTTCTTTATATATTTTGGATATCGACCCCTTATCAGATATGTCATTTATGAATATATTCTCCCATACTGTAGGATGTCTTTTTGTTCTACTGATGGTGTCCTTTGCTGTACAGAAGCTTTTGAGCTTGATATAGTCCCACTTGTTCATTTTTGCTTTTGTTTCCCTAGCCCGGGGAGATATGTTCATGAAGAAGTCGCTCATGTTTATGTCCAAGAGATTTTTGCCTATGTTTTTTTCTAAGAGTTTTATGGTTTCATTCTCTTACATGTAGCTGTCCAGTTTTTCCGACACCAGCTGCTGAAGAGGCTGTAATCTCCCCATTGTATATCCAAGGCTCCTTTATCAAATATTAATCAACTGTATATGTTTGGGTTAATGTTTGGATTTTCTATTCTGTTCCACTGCTCTGTGGGTCTGTTTTTGTGCCAATACCAAATTGTCTTGATTACTGTGGCTTTGTAGTAGAGCTTGAAGTCAGGGAGCGTAATTCCCCGTTTTATCCTCCGTCTCAGGATTGCTTTCGCTATTCGGGGTCTTTTGTGGTTCCATATGAATTTTAGAATTATTTGTTCGAGTTCATTGAAGAAAGCTGTTCGTAGTTTGATAGAGAGTGCGTTGAATCTGTAGATTGCTTTAAGTAGTATAGGCATTTTGACAATATTTATTCTTCCTAGCCAAGAGCAATGGGATGCATTTCCATTTGTTAGTGTCCTCTTTAATTTCTCTTACGAGTGTCTTGTAGTTTTCAGAGTACAGGTCTTTCACTTCCTTCGTTAGGTTTATTCCTAGGTATTTTATTCTTTTTGATGCAGTTGTGAATGGAATTGTTTTTCTGATTTCCCTTTCTGTTAGTTCATCATTAGTGTATAGGAAAGCAACAGATTTCTGTGTGTTAATTTTGTATCCTGCAACTTTGCTGAATTCATATATTAGTTCTAGTAGTTTTGGAATGGAGTCTTTAGGGTTTTTTATGTACAATATCATGTCACCTGCAAATAGTAACAATTTGACTTCTTCTTTACCAATCTGGATGCCTTGTATGTCTTTGTTTTGTCTGATTGCCATGGCTAGGACCTCCAGTACTATGTTGAATAACAGTGGAGAGAGTGGGCATCCCTGTCTTGTTCCCGATCTTAGATGAAAAGCTTTCGGCTTCTCACTGTTAAGTATGATGTTAGCTGTGGGTTTGTCATATATGGCCTTTATGATGTTGACGTACTTGCCGTCTATACCCATTTTTTTAAGAGTTTTAATCATAAATGGATGTTGAATTTTGTCAAATGCTTTTTCAGCATCTATGGAGATGATCATGTGGTTTTTGTTCTTCTTTTTGTTGACGTGGTGGATGATGTTGATGGATTTTCGAATGTTGTACCATCCTTGCATCCCTGGGATGAATCCCACTTGATCATGATGTATGATCCTCTTGATGTATTTTTGAATTCGGTTTGCTAATATTTTGTTGAGTATTTTTGCATCTACGTTCATCAGGGATATTGGTCTGTAATTTTCTTTTTTGGTGAGGTCTTTGCCCGGTTTTGGTATTAGAGTGATGCTGGCTTCATAGACTGAGTTTGGAAGTATTCCCTCCTCTTCTATTTTTTGGAAAACTTTAAGGAGAATGGGTGTTATTTCTTCTCTATATGTCTGGTAGAATTCAGAAGTGAATCCATCTGGTCCTGGGGTTTTGTTCTTGGGTAGTTTTTTGATTACTGATTCAATTTCATTGCTGGTGATTGGTCTGTTTAGTTTTTCTGTTTCTTGCTTGGTCAGTCTTGGAAGGTTGTATTTTTCTAAGAAGTCCATTTCTTCTAGGTTTTCCAGCTTGTTAGCATATAGATTCTCATAATATTCTCTTATAATTCTTTGTATTTCTGTGGGGTCCGTCGTTATTTTTCCTTTCCCATTTCTGATTCTGTTTATGTGTGTAGATTCTCTTTTTCTCTTAATCAGTCTGGCTAGGGGTTTATCTATTTTGTTTATTTTTTCAACGAACCAGCTTTGGTTTTATTGATTTTTTCTATTGTTTTATTCTTCTCAATTTTATTTATTTCTTCTCTAATCTTTATTATGTCCCTCCTTCTGGTGACTTTGGGCCTCATTTCTTCTTCTTTTTCCAATTTCAGTAATTGTGTCTTTAGACTATTTATTTGGAAATGTTCTTCCTTCTTTAAACAGGCCTGGATTGCAATATACTTTCCTCTTAGAACTGCCTTTGCTGCATGCCACAGAAGTTGTGGCTTTGTGTTGATGTTGTCATTAGTTTCCATATATTCTTTGATTTCTGTTTTGATTTGGTCGTTAACCAATTGATTAGTTAGGAGAATGTTGTTAAGTCTCCATGTATATGTGAGCTTTCTGATTTCTTTCTAAAATTTATTTCTAGTTTTATACCTTTGTGATCTGAGAAGTTGGTTGGTAGGGTTTCAATATTTTTTAATTTACAGAGGTTCTTTTTGTGGCCTAGTATGTGGTCTATTCTGGAAAATGTTCCATGTGCACTTGAGAAGAATGTGTATCCTGCTGCTTTTGGGTGCAGAGTTCTGTAGATATCTGTTAGGTCCATCTGTTCTAGTGTGTTGTTCAGTGCCTCTGTGTCTTTACTTATTCTCTGTCCGGTTGATCTGTCCTTTGGAGTGAGTGGTGTGTTGAAGTCTCCTAAAATGAATGCATTGCTGTCTATTTCCTCCTTTAATTCTGTTAGTATTTGTTTCACATATGCTGGCGCTCCTGTGTTGGGTGCATATATATTTATAATGGTTATATCTTCTTGTTGGACTGACCCCTTTATCATTACGTAATGTCCTTCTTTATCTCTTGCTACTTTCTTCGTTTTGAAGTCTATTTTGTCTTATACAAGTACTGCAACACCTGCTTTTTTCTCCTTGTTGTTTGCAAGAAATATCTTTTTCCATCCCTTTACTTTTAGTCTGTGTATGTCTTTGTGTTTAAAGTGAGTCTCTTGAAGGCAGCATATAGATGGGTCTTGTTCTTTTATCCATTCAGTGACTCTATGTCTTTTCACTGGTGCATTCAGTCCATTTACATTTAGGGTGATTATGGATAGGTATGTACTTATTGGCATTGCAGACTTCAGATTCGTGGTTACCAGAGGTTCAAGGTTAACTTCCCTACTATCTAAAAGTCTAACAACTAACTTAATATGCTATTACAAACACAATCTAAAGGTTCTTTGTTTGTTTGTTTGTTTGTTTGTTTCCTCCTTTTCTTTCTATTCCATTCTTTATATATTAGGTATCATATTCTGTACGGTTTGTCTATCCCTTGATTGACTTTGGGGATAGTTAATTTAATTTTGCATTTTCTTAGTAATTAGCTGTTCTATTTTCTTTACTGTGGTTTTATTACCTCTGGTGACAGCTATTAATCTGGAGGAACACTTCCATCTATAGCAGTCCCTCCAAAATACACTGTAGAGATGGTTTGTCGGAGGCAAATTCTCTCAGCTTTTGCTTATCTGGGAATTGTTTAATCCCTGCTTCAAATTTAAATGATAATCTTGCTGGATAAAGTAATCTTGGTTCAAGGCCCTTCTGCTTCATTGCATTAAATACATCATGCCACTCCCTTCTGGCCTGCAAGGTTTCTGCTGAGAAGTCTGATGATAGCCTGATGGGTTTTCCTTTGTATGTGATCCTATTTCTCTCTCTGGCTGCTTTCAATAGTCTGTCCTTATCCTTGATCTTTGCCATTTTAATTACTATATGTCTTGCTATTGTGTTCCTTGGGTCCCTTGTGTTGGGAGATCTGCACACCTCCATGGCCTGAGAGACTATCTCCTTCCCCAGATTGGGGAAGTTTTCAGCAATCACCTCCTCAAAGATGCTTTCTATCCCTTTTTCTCCCTCTTCTTCCTTTGGTACCCCTATAATGCGAATATTGTTCCATTTGGATTGGTCACACAGTTCTCTCAATATTCTTTCATTCTTAGAGATCCTTTTTTTCTCTCTGTGCCTCAGCTTCTTTGTATTCCTCTTCTCTAGTTTCTATTTCATTTATTGTCTCCTCCACCGTATCCAATCTGCTTTTAATACCGTCCATCGTGTTCTTCAATGATTGGATCTCTGACTGGAATTTATTCCTGAGTTCTTGAATATCTTTCCGTACCTCCATGAGCATGTTAATGATTTTTATTTTGAACTCCCTTTCAGGGAGAGTCATAAGGTCCATATCATTTAACTCTCTCTCAGGAGTTGTGCTCATAATTTTACTGTGGACCAGGTTCCTTTGGCATTTCCTATTTGTATATGGCACCCTCTAGTGCCCAGAAGCTCTACTTTCTGGAGCTGCTCAGCCCCTGAAGCAATGCTGGATTGTAGGGGAGTGGTATTGGTGCCTCTGGGGAGGAAAGGGCTGTTTTCTGGTTCCTTGCTGCTATGCCTGTCTCCACTGCCTGAACCAGTGGGCTGAGCACACAGGTATAAGCCTCTGTGCTTTGCGTTTTTAGTTGCTGTAGACAGATCTTCCCACTGGCTGGCCTAATGCCAGGGTAGGTTTTCCAGGTTTGCAAGCCCTGTGGAGCTGGCCAGGAGAAAGGTGCACTAGTCTGCCTGTCACAGAAGGGGTTCTTGGAGCTGTGTAGGCAGCCAGGGAGCTGGAGCACCTGAAGATCGTGAAAGCTCCCAACCTGCTGGGCAGAGTACACCTGGACAATTTTGTCTGCCTGTCCTTTCTCCTGAGCAGTAAGCTCCGTGCAGTCCTTGCCCCTTTAGCAGCCCTCTTGCTAAGGGCTTCTTTGTTAGGAAGTCTCTCAGACTGCCCACCTTTCTTTTGTCCCCTAGTAGCTGGATATGGATCCCTGCTTTCACAAGCAGCTGGATTCTTAGTCTCACCAGGAATTCTGCCTGTCTTAGCTTTCCAACCCCCTAATTACAAGAGTATCATGCAAGCACCATGAAATGTAGGTTTGTGCTCCCAGAGCAGATCTCCAGAGTTAGGTATTCAGCAGTCCCACATCTCCACTCCCTCCCTGCTCCATTCCTGTTCCTCCTGCAGGTGAGCTGGGGTGGGGGAAGGGCTTGGATCCTGCAGGGCCACAGCTTTAGTACGTTACCCTTTTCTGTGAGGGCTGCTCTTGTGTCCAGGTGTATGCAGTTTGTTGCCATCCTCTTTCCCGTTGCTCTTTCAAGAGTAGTTGTAGTAGCTTTATTTTCATATTATATGAAGTTTTAGGAGGAAGCCTCTGTCTCACCTTTCATGCCGCCATCTTGACGCTTCCATCTTTAATCCCGTATTGTTGTATCTTATTGTTTCAATTTACAATTTCTAATGACAATTCTGAGCATCTTTTATATGCTTATTTGCCATCTATAGATCTTCTTTAGTGAGGAATCTCTTCAGATCTGTCACCCACTTTTTAATTAGATGGTCTGTGTTCTTTCTGTTTTATTGTTTGTTTTATTGTTGAGTTTCCTTTAGTTTCCTGGATATAAATCAAATTTCTGTACATGACAAAAATCCCTTCATAATCCAACAGGAAAGCACTCTTCAGTCTGACCAATGACCCCATAAACTACTCACCCTGCACTATTCCAAAATGCCTCTTCCCCTCCCCTTATATCATCTCATACCAATTATCTGTACACAAATCTTTCTCCAATCCTAGGTTATAGTTTCTGAAGGAGAAAAAGCATGTTTTAACCATCTTCAACAACTTTCAAACTCCACTTCCAATGTGAGGACTGGTTAAGCAAAATTTAAATGATACAAAGATATTCATACTTATCTTTGAATTCTTGACATATCTGGAAAAGTAAGATCCTCATTCTGTCTCTACCAGAGAAAGTCAGGTTAGCCTCAGTTTGGGTGTTTTCTTACAAATCCAATCCACTTTCCTGAATCTTGAGCTTTAATCTGTATGCCAATAGTTCTTGTACTTTACAGTGTCTCAGAATCATCTGGAGAGCTTTTTAAAACACAGATTGCTGAGTCCCATTGTGGGGAAGTTGGGGTTCCTATGGTCAGGATCCTCACTGGACTTAAACCACCTGGTGATGTAACTGGTCTGTTGCTGGGCTACTGCTTCCACACCTTTAGGCAATAAGCTATTATTGTGCTATATAGAGAGCTGGGCCCAATGCTCTGGGCAGAGGCAGAGACGCTATTGCTCGACCTACTGCCAGGAGAACAAGCCGGGTAATAAACCCTTTCACCCCAAAGAACGTTTTGCTGTCAATTTTTTTGGTCACATTGAATCCATAGCGAACTTGCCTGAGGCTGAAACCCCTTGGCAAGACACCCCATCTTCAGAGTTTCTAGTTTAGCAGGTCTGGAGAGGGGTTTGAGAATTTGGATTTCTAATGATTTCCAGGTGATACTACTGTGAAACCACACTCTGGGAACCACTGGTCTATACTATATGGTGTTTTGGATTTTTTTTAACACTTATAACAGTCTTTAAGGTAGGTGTGCTTCAAGAGAAATTGAAATGGACCTGTGGAGAAAGTGGAGGTTCCTATAACCAGGATTCTCGCCTAGCCCTGGTCCACTTGCTCACTACACACGTGTGGGCAATATGCTGTTATTGACTCTATATAAAGAGCTCTGCCTAGTGCTCTGAGCTGCATGGCTGCAGGAGAGTAGAGACTGGGGAGGTGGCAGTGCAAAGGACAGAGACAGAGACCAGCTTGCTGCATGCAGACTTGCTTTAAGGTGGACGGGATTCTTGTGCTTGACCTGCCTCCATGGGAATAAAGTTGGGCATAAACCGAAGAAGGTTCCATTGTCATTTTTTTGGTCTCACTGAATCCATAGTGAACTTGTCCAGGGCTGAAACCCATTGGCAAAACATAAGGAACATTAGAATCTGATCTTCAAGAGGAGTGACATTTTCTACTGCAAGAGCTAGAGAGCGTACTTTAATATACTTTATTTCCTTGATTCTCAGCGGAGGCCTGGACGTTTGCCATATATTCTGGAGACATTTTTGTCCCGAATAGGGTAGGAGAGAGTGGTGCCACTAACATCAGGACAGAGGCCAAGGATGTGGCTAAATATCATGCAGTGTATAGGATAGCCCCCTATGGGGATGGGGTTTAGAATCTAAAGATACCAAGTTATATAATCGTTGATGAACCCACCCACCCAACTTACTTTAAAGTCATGCTGGGAGAGGAAGTCATCAATAACCTGTTAAGGAGCGGACACTTACAGATGCCATCTTTGGTCCTATCCTGAAAGATAAAGATGGTAACTAGGTCAGCCTGGTTTTGAGCCTCATGCTTTCAGACTGAATCTGATCCACCAAAAGTCCAAAAGGTATTCCGGGAGATAGTGAAGCCATCCACTGCAGGCACTCTGACCAGGAAAAAAAGGTGACTTATTATCCCAAAAAGGAAAATTCTTCCTCCTACAATTCAGCACAGTTTAACCTTTTCAATACACTGTAAATCTTGATGTACTCATTATGGTTAAAGTAGTCATAGTAATTTCATAGGGGTGGGGGTGGGAAGCAGCAGGGAGGTAATTATTGCATAGATGGGATTGTCTGCTCACCTGGGTAGAGACTGCAGTACTCATTCATGCCATTGGGTAACTGAAGTGAAGCAATTATGTATCACATTTTGAAAGAGGCATTAAAAAAAAATCCACCACCAGATGATTCAGACTTAATTACCTTGTCTTTTCGGCAGCTGAATTCAAGGCTCAAGTGGAGAGCACACAGACTTCAAAGGCAGAGGGAATCGAAGGTGCTCCCCAGCTTTGGATGCTTCCTCTGCTAGAGGTAAGAATCATAAACAGACTTCAGGTCTCTACCAGTGTACATCCTCCCAACAGGGATTACCCTCTCGCTAGAGATGTCCCAGAGATGGCAGGACATCTCGAACAGTCAGCTGTCATGTATCCTGAGTTATTATTGTCTGCTTGGTTTTTCTGTGTTTTGTGTATTTGTTTTTTATGTCACTCATGCTCACCCAGAAGACTATGAACAGCTCTAAGGAAGAAAAGAGAGCTTGTTTGGACTACCTGTTTGGTTTTGCATTACTCAGCAGTGTAAAGGAGGTCCTCAATAGTCTGGACTTATTTTTGTCTCAATTTCAGTGGGAATCCCAGCATGGTGGCAGAAAACTCTAGCTTGTCTCTCAAACACTGTGAGTAGGATTAGGGAACTGCTGTGGTCTCTGTGCTTTGGAGCCAGGTCTTCAAGCACATCTGTGATCTAGATTCTGCCAGAGCAAACACCCACTTGCCTTAATTGTTTAAGTGTGGAGTTTTGGGAAAAAAGACTAGGCATACATTTTCAAGGCCCTTGTCCTTAGAGATCTTCATATAAAATTAGATGTGTGAGGTAAATCCCCTGAAATGTCTCCAATTCTGCCCATATTCCATACCTGTTGATTTAGACTTCTTACATACATTTTGTCTTAACCATTAGGTTGGACTGTTCTTGCAATCTAGGCTTCTTCAAACCAACTGAACTTAATTTTTCAGACTTTGCTTCTGCTTTGGGGGGGATTTTTACATTATTTATTTATTGAGCACATACTATGTGCCAGACCGGAGATGGACAATAAGTAGTAATTAAACAAATACAAAGTAAATGAATTAAAAATAAGATAGTAAAAGTCTGATAACTCTTATGAAGGAAATAAATAGGGTCATAATATATAATATAACTAGGGTAGAAGTTTCACCTCTTTTTTTCTGTATTTTTTATTGAAGTATAGTTGATATACAATATTATATTGGTTTCAAGTATACAACACAGTGATTCATCAGTCACACCCATTATTAAATCCTTACCCCAATGGGTGCAGTTACTATCTATCAACACAGAAAGATGTTACAGAACCATTGACTATATTCTCCACACTGCACTTCTATCCCTGTGACCAACTTATATTATGATTTAGATTTTTTGCCCTTTTATACTCCTCACCTCCCCACCTACGCACCCTAATTCCACCCCCATTGTTAACCACCAGTCACTTATCAGTGTCTATGAGTATTGCTGTTTTATTCATTTTGTTTTGTTTTTAGATTTCCAATTAAGTGAAATCATATGGTATGTTTTTCTCCACCTGGCTTATACCCTCTGCATCCATCTGTGTTATCGCAAATGGCAGGATTTCTTTTTTTTTTCATGGCTGAACAATATCCCATTGTGTATATGTACCACATCTTCTTTATCCATTCACCTATTGGTGGACACTTTGGTTGCTTCCATATCTTAGCTATTGTAAATAATTTGACAATAAACATAGGGGGCATGTATCTTTTCAAATCAGAGATTTTGTTTTCTTCAGGTAAATTCCTAGAAGTGGAGTTACTGGGTGGTATGGTATTTCTATTTTTAGTTTTTTGAGGAACCTCCACACTGCTTTCCATAGTGGCTACACCAATTTACATTCCTACCCAGAGTGTAGCAGGGATTTTGCTGGAGGGGTTTTGCCTCTGTTTTAAAGGCCACATTTCATTCACTCATCATTCCTTTAATCAATTTTTCCAGAGTCTATGAAAGCTCTCCTCATGAGCGGTAATGGTAAGCTGATCTGTCTCAGGAATTTTGTAAGTTGTACTAGAGTTTTCATATTTCAGTCATTGGAATGGCTCCAGCATGGGCCATCTAATTTAGAAGTGCTATTCTGTCTGTATTATTGGTATGGAAATATAATAACTTCTGAAGCTTTGAATCTTGGAAAGAAGCAATTCCTCAGAAGCAAAAAATAGGCAACTTGCTGGCAGGGTTTTAAAATTATCCTGGATCCCTCCTTTTAACAGACAACGCACCCTGCCCTTACTTGTCAGCCAAATTACTTAACCTCTTGGGAGTCATCTCCTTGCCTGACAAGGTTTCTTTCCTACCCTGCCCATAAATTACCATCCTAACCAAACAATTCAGCTGAAAAGTATGTACAATCCATCCCCTTATAGTCCAGTAATTTCATTCACTCATAAAATTTCTAGAGGAAAAATATGTTTTTCTATGTGCAATTTTGAGTTCCTGGATTTCCATCAAAGTAGACCACTTCAGAAATGTCCTTTAACCACGAAGGGAAAACAGATTTTTGCTGCTGGAAGAGAATTTAAGACTCAAATTTAAAATCTGGGCCCAAGAAACTACAAAGGGATTTGTACTTTGATGCTTGAAAATTGCCAGATGCTTAATGATTTTTCTCGATGCCATAAAGAAACTCCTATTTAAAATTCCCAGCCGAAAATGAAAAATCTAGCACTTACCAAGTAATTAAGTGAAAAAAACCCTCACAAACATCAGAATTAGCAGCCAGAAGAAGAAGGTTTCATTCCCAGATGCCTGACTTACTATGTGATCTCAGGTCTTTTGGACTGTCTAAGTCTGTGTGTCCACATGTGTAAAATGAGGGTAGGGTCATGGTAACATCTGCCTCAAAGAATTGTTATGAGCTTTGTAAATGGTAAAGAAATACAAGCTTATTATGTTAGTTGTTATTGAGCAAATAATACCTCTGGCTTTGGTTTACTGTGCTGTTCACTGTAGAAATACAGAGCTATTTATATGATGGTTTGGTTTTCTCTTTTTTTTTTTTCTAGAACCTTTCTTAGCTAACCAGAATCTTATAAGCCAGTCAGTTGGTCAGTTAACAAATATTCATGGAGCAGATATCATATGCCAGTGGATATCATTTGTAGCTTAATTTGCATCCAGTCTAATGGGTATAGACTTTTTGGTCTAACCTTTTTTTCCATTGCTTTGCACTGCTATGAAAATGTTTTCTTCTTTTTAAAAAAAATCCCTCTTATGCCTGCCTTGGCATGACTTAATCCATTTATAATTCTTTGCCTCCAGTGATATTAGTGTGACTACACAACAGTATGGCTTAAAATGTGAATACACTTCTATACCAGTTGGTAAATTGCCACTAACTTGAGCCCCAGGAGTGTTCCCCTCATTCCCATAGTCACATCCATCTTTGCCTGTCACCATCTCCAGGACCCCTTGACCACCCCAGGGCAACTATAAGATCAAGGAAGGCCTAGCACAGACAGCAGCTAGACCTGGTTCCTGCATCCATTCTGAGTATAGGATACTGTTAATATCACCCTACCTCCCAGAATGCGGAGGGCTCCCACCTGCTTATCCCACTCTTCACATTGCCTCCAGCCCTCAGATCACTTGTTGCTTGGCTAGAGGCCCTTCTCGTACCTGAGTGCCTTCCCCTGGACTCTCACTCTTATTCCTCTGTGCTTCCCTTAGTGTTGTCTGCACCCTGACCATCCCTGAGCCACCCCTCCTTAGCCCTGCCTCAGCACTGCTGCCCAGGTTCTTTCTGTAGATTGTCCTGTGTAACCCAAACCAACTCCATAGGGCTGAAGCATCCCACTGAATGCATAGGCCATAGCAGTGTTAAAATACTGAAATACCTCAGTATCTAATAGTAGATAGTCACTACTCTGAGTCCCCTACCCCAACCACACTGGCCACTCCTCTAAGACTTCCCCTTTCCCCATAATCCAGTGCCTGGCCTCCCCAATCCAGTTCCAGGACTGTGGCCAATATTTGTTCTGATGGGTGAAAGCACTCTACTAGTGTAAAAATCCTTTGTTAATCAGCTCTGCAAAGTACTATTATATAATGTAGAGTGAGGTAAGAGATATTCCTTCATTTATGATTCACTGAATTCATTGTACCAGCACTTACGAATCACTCACTGTGTCGGAGATGCTCAGCCAGGCTCCAGGATCTCCCAACTGGATGAGATCACTACCCACATGACATTTACATTCAGTAAAGGAGGCAGACAATAAAAAAGAAAATAAACATACATGCATGAAAATTATGTATTTTGACTGAAGGTTCAGAAGGAAATGAGATTAGCTTAGGGAAGTCAGAAATAGCTTCAGAAAGAAGGCTGTGTTTAAAATGGGCCTTAAGGATGCACAGAGTTTCTACAGGCTTAGCTGAAGGGGAACAGCATAAGCACAGGCACTAAGCAAGAAACATGGCTGAGTTTAGGGACCAGGATTTCAGTGTGTTTGCTAAGTGGGGTACACAGAGAGGGCACCTGAGAAATCAGATGAGAAAATAAAAGTAGGTTGACCAAGCCAGCCTCTTTTCACCCATGAAGGTGGGTTTATGCATTGCACAACAGGCAGGTCAAGACCCTAATTCTCAACTGCAAGGCCCTCCAGCAAGATACCTACATGAGCTGTAAATATAACCCTTTCCTCTGAGTTGAAGATATGCTGTCTGAGCATAGGTCAGCTATGTGAGTTGGACAGCTTGCAAACTAGACAAAATGTCAGCCCAAAAGGTGAGTGGACCATCTGGATAAGCCGAATACACTGGTGTGGGGTTTCCTAAGACATTTTTCACTGGCCCTTCTTTGTGCCAGAAGGCTGGTGTTTCTTCACAGGGCCCATTTTCCCATATCACACAAAAGCCCAAGATAGACTAACAACTGCCCTGCTCAGATATTTCCCTCTGGTCAGGCTTCTCTGTTCCTCTCAAGTAAATTCTCTGGAACACCCTTTTGTCCGCATCACCCCATTCCCACCTCTATGGCTTTTCCCATAAGCCCACACAACCCATTTTATCAAACCCCTCACTTATCTTGACCAAGCATCCCACACACACACATCCCTTACAATGACCTCTTCTCCTTCATCCAGATTGCTCCAGAACTCCAGCCTCTCTCTGAATCCTTCCTTCCCCAGCCTGGCTTGACCCCTCCCTCTCTCTAAATGCACAGCTCTTACAACTTCCTCTTCCTCGACTGCCCCCACAAATGCCTCCCTGATTTGTTTTATGTTTGCGTGTTAACTCAGTGGGTGTCTGTCGCCTGTGGGTCTTTGGCATGTGTGTGAATGCAGCAGACTGTAAACTCCCAGAACTAGAAACAAGGCCTGTGAATGTATTACTCCCTTGGCTGAAGGAAACCATGTCACTGTTGCTGTTGGTAGCTGTGTTTCATTCGGCAAGAAAATGGGGTGGCATTAATTCATACATTGAACATTTACTATATGCCAAGTGCTAGCAAATAGCAGTGAAGAAATGTGACCCTTCTCCCTGGAGAAGATGTTTTTTTAATTAAAATTTTTGTGTACCTCTGTTGTGCCAGGCACTGTACTAGACCCTGGAGGTATAAAAGGAAGACACAGTCCCTGTGATAAAGATAATCACAATGTAGGATGGCACATATTAAGATCAAGGATTGCCCTGTGTACTGTGGGAACTCAGAATGTATATACCTGGTCCACTTCACAGTCTTACAACCTTGAGACATTAACTCATTCATTCAATCAATCATTTGTATTTACCCACTGCCTACTCTGGGCCAGTCATTGTTCAAGGCACTCCTGCAGTGATGAAGTTCTTCCCCATGAAGCCTAAGAATTCTGGTAGGAGAGACAGACAATAAACAAGTAACTACAGTCTACATTAGATAATTATAAGTGCTTTGGAGAAAAATAAAGCAAGGTGGGCATGGGGAATATTGGGGTCATGGTGGTAGCGTCTAGGAAAGCCTTCACTGAGATAAGACTTGAGATGCCTGAAAAAAGTAGAAGACATAGCCATGTGATGATGTGGAAGATGACTGTGCCGGGCAGAGGGAACAAACTATGCAAAGACCCCAGGGTACAGGCTACTTAGAGTGTTCAAGAAAGATCAGCCATGGAGGCTGGGGCCAGGTGAGCCAGAGACATGTGCTTTCAGGAAGAGGTCAGTGAGGAGATAGAGGCATGGAACAGGGAAAGGCCCTGCAGCTGCTGGAAGGGTTTGACTTTTAAAGCTGAGTAGGATGGGGAATCACAGGAGGGCTTTAACAGGGCAGCGAGCAGGGGTGACAAGATCTGAGTTGCATTTTAAAAGGCCTGCTCTGGCTGTGGTAGAGAATAGCCAGAAAAGGACAAGGGAAACAGAGAGATAGGTAGGGAGGCGATCCTAAACATCCATGTGAAATGATACCAGTTTGGTGTAGTGGTTGGAGGTATGGTGGTAGAAGGTGAGCCTGTCTGCAAGCTCATCACATCAAATGCTCATGTGGATGCATATGCACTGCACAGAGTGCAGTGGAAGCACAGACCAGAGAGTAATGAGCCCAGTGCAGAATAACATGGGGAGGGAAGCTTCCACAGAAGGGACACTGGAGCTGGCCGTGGGGGATGCCTTCAGCAGACAGAATGTGGGTATGTGACCCAGAAGCAGGGGGAGAGAAGAATGGGGGATGAAGGAAGAGAGAGACAAAGAGAGAGAATGTGTATAATTCCACTGAAGAATTAGAAAGCCCTCAATTATGAAACAACTGACAAATTGAGGAAAAGCAAATAGCTCAGGGTGGCCATCTCAGAACACTAGCGCTTAGGGGAGAATAGATAGGGGCTTGGAAGAAGTTTGAAGCAGTTGTGAAAGGTCTTGATTGCCATGCTAATAGCTTAAACCCCATCCTGTGGGCAAGGGGGAGTCATCAAGAGTCTAAATAGATGAGTGCTTGCCTTATACCCACTGAGGCCACCTTTTTACTCTGCTGATTTGTTCTCAAACTATCAAGAATCCCTCACCTCTCCCCCATTTTCCTTCCCAAGACATATCCCAATCCTTACATTAACTGTAAGGCTCTCGTTTATATTTCATTATATTGTATTATATTACAATCATCTGTGTGTCTGTGTCTAACTCACCCACTACTCTATAGGAAGCAAAGGTCAGGGTCCACACATAGGTAATCTTCTACATCCTTGGCGCCAAGAACATATTCTGGTGTGTTCAATAAATGATGACTGGATGGATGGATGGATGATAGATGGGTGGATGGTTGGATGGGTGGGTGGATTGAGTTCTGGAAATGAGCAATGAAAATGAGAAATTCTAGAAACACTGCATGGAATTGACTGATGAAAACATCAAGAGTAATAAAGGAACCATAAATGCTGGTTAATTACAGATGCATGCAAGAATGGCCCAAGTCCTCTGGGAATGTTTCTTCCTGTGGACTCTCTACAGATCATCCGCTCAGACCATCTACCCTGGAATCAAGGCGAGGGTTACTCAGCGGGCTCTGGACTATGGTGAGTTGGGTGCTCTCAGAAGCCAGGCTGTAGCACCGTTAGGTAGAGCCTGGGACCCAAACCCAGAAGCTCATTCTGAGCATTCTCATGACTGAGACAGGCTCTACTATGGGGTGACCCAGTCCCTCATGCAGAAACTGCTGAGATGGCTGGGAAGAAGGCATTGCCTAAAAAATTATCACCTTGACAGTAGGCATATCCTAACACAGCCAAAGATTCATTCTCTCTTCCCCCTGCTCTCTGTCTGTCCTCAGTGCATACGAGTATCTCATAGCTCTAAAGGAGAATGCAATATAGGATAAAGGAAAAGAGATTTGAGAGAGTAAAATAATATCTTAGAGCTTCAAAAAGGAACTTAGAGTCCCCTAAAATTGTGTGCAGAATGTAACGTGGATGATGATAGTACATTTTTCTTGAAAGAGGTTCCATACATTCATTAGATGCACGAAGGTGTCTGGGCCACTGAACGATTAAGAACAACCCCGTTAGAGGTGTTTATAAACACAAGGGAGAGAAAAATGTTGGGCTGAGATTTTCTCTGGGCTAAATTGGAGTGAGAGCAGATTGTGCAGAGGGAAGGGACTGTAAAATATGGGCCTGTTATTCTCTTGTAAACTTCTGCCTGAAATTAGCTGAACATAAGTTGATAGATCTCTCCCATTCCTCCTTAACTAAAGCAATCAATCCAAGCACTAGTAATCTAAGTGCTACTAAGACTTGCTTCTGCTACACCAGAAATTAAATAAAGGAAGGAAGGATGGAAGGCAGGGAGGGAGGGACACATGAAGGAAGGAAAGATTGGTTTGGGGGCCACTCCTTGTCCTTCCCCAGTTCCTCATCCGGCACAAGTGATGTAAAATTTATCCATCTTGCATGATTGTTATGTGAAACATGATGTGTGTAGAAATACATACCTGGAATAATGTGCATATGTATATGTGTATGTGCATGTGTATATGTGTATCATATATTTTGTTGCTATACTGATGTGCTAATATGCATAGAAACAGGTATCAGAAATAGTATTAAACTATTAACAGTATTAAAATTATAAGAACAGCTTCTTCCACATTCAAGAGCAGAGCAATTAAGAGGCAGATCTGGACTGTAATGGGGTATGTGGGGCGAACTTGATAATAGGGTGTCTAGTAACCATAATGTTGTTCAAGTGATTGTACATTGATGATACCAAAATAAAAATAAATAAATAAAATAAAATAATAATAAAAAGCAAAAAAAAAAAAGCAGATCCGAAGTCAGTCCACGAGGGTGTTAATCTTAGTTCTGACCCTTGTTACATGGCCTTGGGTGGGTTTTCTCATCTGGAAAATGGGGGTGATGATAATAATGGTGATTCCCTCTAGTGTGAAGTGAGGATCAAATGAGCTCACCTGTGAAAATACTGCATGGAGTGGTGGAAAAAGACAGGTTTTGATGTCAGAACCATTTCTTGAGCATCTGCCCTGGCCAGGCTCTTTGATATGTGCTTTATGAGTCCTAGGTTGATTTAATTCCAACAGCAACCTTACAAGGAAAGTGTAGTTATTTTATGGAGAAGGAATTTGAATCTCAAAGGGGCTGAACTGAATTCCCCAAGTCACACACCAGAAAGGGGCCAAGGCAAAATCTGAACTCAGCCCCAAAACCTATGCTCTGTCTTCTACTCCCCATTCCTCCAACGGTAAGACACTGACTAGCTGGGATTTGGGGCAGGTTATCTCTAAGTCTCAGCTGCCTTGTAGGTGAAACAGGAATATATGTCAATGGGTTGCTGTGAGGATCAAAGGAGAGAATATATGCAGCATGTAGACAGTCCTGGCACATAAAGGCACTCAATACAAACCAGCTGTTACTGTTTTTACCTCATCAATTATTTATGCCCCCACAATTTGCCAGAAAAAGATTTGATGTTAGTAGTAGCACCTGCAAGGTATTTATTAAAATAATATATCAGATAGTACCAATATAACACTATTATATTATCTGATAATAACAATAGTATCTACCCATGGGGTTATGGTGGGAAACACGTGAATTAATGCATGTAAAGCACTTGGAACAGGGTCTGGCAATAGCAAACGTCCAACAAATATTGGCTACTGTTATTTTCACATGTGTGAACAGATCCTTCCACAGTTAGTAATGTCCCCATGTTACAGATGAGGGAAATGAGCAACTGAGACATTTTGTAACTTGCAGTCTCACAAGCTAGTGAGCAACAATGTTGGGATTCAAACCTGAGCTGTCTGATTGTGTCTTTGGCTCCATTTTTACATCCTTTTCATTCTATCTTCACATCCCCCTATAGCAATATTACTCATGGTATTATAGAGAATAAAATCTTCTTCATCTCAAACAAGGATAGAATAAATGAAAAAGAGTGTACACTACCAAGTGAGGGATAAAGGCAAAGCTCCCTCCTTGGGAAGGCCACGGTGAAAAGGGCATTCTTCTTTACTGTGTAAGTTACCTTGCTCCAGCTGTTTAACCTGGAAGAGGGCCCTTTGTTCCCTATCGACTCAGAGAAATGTGTTCTGTGCTACCATATAAAAACCAATTTATTCCCATGTTAAACAAAAGCAGTGGTTATTAACCATTCTGGAGTCCTGGCATCCTTTGAGAATCTGATGAAAATGTGGACTCATAATGCACAGGCACAGACCCCACTCACAGTGTTCTATTAGAATTCCAGGGGGTTTGAGAGTCCACAATGGTCCATGGACCCCAGGTCAAAATTCCCAAGCTTAAAGAATCTGGGGGTAAAAATAGGAGAATATGGAATAACTTTCTGGAACTGGCTATAATAAGGCATGCATTCTGGAACCAAATTGTCCAGATTTGACTATTGGGTCCCCCAATTCTCTGCTATGTGCTTTAGACAAGAATTAACCTCTTTGAGGCTCAGTTTCATCTGTAGAATGTGGATGATGATAATATCATGTATTTCTCCTGTCACACTGTCCTGTGATAACAGTCTTTAGCCCTAGCCTCATAAGGCAAATCTCTCATGCTGACAGCTCTGAGGTCTGTGGCAATTTCATTAGCCTCCCCGAGGACTAGTGTTTGCTTCTATAAAGCGGGGACAATAATATCCACTTTGTAGGGTTGCTGATTTCTAAGTTTTAAGAGCATATCTTAATTAATTTCACTTGTTTAATGTTTAATGATATAACGCCATTATCATCTTTACTATTATTAATAAACACTTTCTCTGGTTCCTTCACAGGCATTCAAGTTGGGATGGAGATGATTGAGCAAATGGTCAAGGAAAAAAACATCCCAGATTTACAAGGTTCTGAATCTCTTGAATTTCTGAAAGTTGATTATGTGAACTACAGTTTTTCAAAGTAAGTAAAAGAGAAGAGCATTTTTATCAGTGAAATTAGTGTTTAAAATCTCAGGGTTGTGGATATCTACCATGTGTTCTGGTATAACACCAGGACCTGCAGAGAAGTTAACCAACCTTTTGTAAGAGGCTCATCAGATAAATAACCCAGGAAGGACAGGGTCATAAAGTTGACGAAGAATATGGCCCTTGGGTCAGAACCCCCTGGGTCTGAGACAAATCTCTGCTGCACACGAGGTGTGAGCACCTGGCAAATCTGCTCAGAGTCTCAAAATGTCCTTGCCTCTTTCCTAAAATGAGAATGCTAATTCAGTGCAGTTGTCAGCTATGACCTCTTGCCCCTTGAATTATAAATGAAATTCTTTTCCATTCCATTGCTATCCCCACCCCTATAAACCTAGATGCAGAATTCAACCAGTCTCAAAACCAAATCTACTCTCATGTCTTTTCTTATTTTAGTAAAGTTTAGTCAAGATTTTAGAGGTCACAGGGTCTAAGAATTCTTAAGAATGGGTCACAGGACACATGGCTTTCTTCCCTCTTGCTATGTAGACCTCACCTCCTTCTCTGGAGCAACAAAAATTTCTTCCTCTGGTCTCATGCATAGCAGTTCTACCTACTCGTGGGTACCAAAGAATCTTCCCTCATATTCTAAATGCTTTTCCAAGTCATTTTCCAATCAACAAATTTTTCTTCCTAAGAAGACTTTTGGTGACAGCTGTAATCTTTTTTATTTATTTATTTATTTATTTGCCTTAGAGTTACGAAGTTTTATTTTTATTTTTATTTTTTTAAATAATTTATTTTGGATCATTAATGTACAATTACATGTGCAATATTATGATTAATAGACTACCCCTTCATCAGGTCACCCCCACCAAACCCATTACACTCACTGTCCATCAGCATAATGAGATGCTATAGAATCACTACTTGTCTTCTCTGAGTTGTACAGCCCTCCCCATGCCCCCCCAACATTACAGCTGCTAATCATAATGCCCCTTTTTCCCTCTTATCCCTCCCGTCCCACCCATCTTCCCCAGTCCCTTTCCCTTTGGTAACCATTAGTCCGATCTTGGGTTCTGTGAGTCTGCGGCTGTTTTGTTCCTTCAGTTTTTTTCTTTGTTCTTATACTCCACATATGAGTGAAATCATTTGATACCTGTCTTTTTCGGCTTGGCTTATTTCACTGAGCATAATACCCTCTAGCTCCATCCATGTTGTTGCAAATGGTAGGATTTGTTTTCTTCTTATGACTGAATAATATTCCATTGTGTATATGTACCACTTCTTCTTTATCCATTCATCTACTGATGGACACTTAGGTTGCTTCCATTTCTTGGCTATTGTAAACAGTGCTGCGATAAACATAGGGGTGCATATGTCTTTTTCAAACTGGGCTCCTGTATTCTTAGGGTAAATTCCTAGGAGTGGAATTCCTGGGTCAAATGGTATTTCTATTATGAGTTTTTTGAGGAACCTCCATACTGCTTTACACAATGGTTGAACTAATTTGCATTCCCACCAGCAGTGTAGGAGGGTTCCCTTTTCTCCACATCCTCGCCAACATTTGTTGTTGTTTGTGTTTTGGATGTTGGCCATCCTCACCGGTGTGAGGTGATATCTCATTGTGGTTTTAATCTGCATTTCTCTGATGATTAGCCATGTGGAGCATCTTTTCATGTGCCTGTTGGCCATCTGAATTTCTTCTTTGGAGAAGTGTCTATTCATGTCCTGTGCCCATTTCTTAATTGGATTATTTTTTGTTTGTTGAGGTGCGTGAGTTCTTTATATATTTGGATGTCAACCCTTATTGGATATGTCATTTATGAATATATTCTCCCATACTGTAGGATGTCTTTTTGTTCTACTGATGGTGTCCTTTGCTGTACAGAAGCTTTTCAGCTTGATATAGTCCCACTTGTTCATTTTTGCTTTTGTTTCCCTTGCCCGGGGAGATACGTTCATGAAGAAGTCGCTCATGTTTATGTCCAAGAGATTTTTGCCTATGTTTTTTTCTAAGAGTATTATGGTTTCATGACTTACATTCAGATCTTTGATCCACCTTGAGTTTACCTTTGTGTATGGGGTTAGACAGTAGTCCAGTTTCATTCTCTTACATGTAGCGGTCCAGTTTTTCCAACACCAGCTGCTGAAGAGGCTGTCATCTCCCCATTGTATATCCAAGGCTCCTTTATCAAATATTAATTGCCTGTATATGTTTGGGTTAATGTTTGGATTTTCCATTCTATTCCACTGGTCTCTGGGTCTGTTTTTGTGCCAATACCAGATTGTCTTGATTACTGTGGCTTTGTAGTAGAGCTTGAAATCAGGGAGCGTAATTCCCCCTGTTTTATTCCTCCTTCTCAGGATTGCTTTGGCTATTTGGGGTCTTTTGTGGTTCCATATGAATTTTAGAATTATTTATTCCAGTTCATTGAAGAAAGCTGTTGGTAGTTTGATAGGGATTGCATTGAATCTGTAGATTGCTTTAGGTAGTATAGCCATTTTGACAACACTTATTCTTCTTAGCAAGAGCATGGGATGCATTTCCATTTGTTAGTGTCCTCTTTAATTTCTCTTAGGAGTGTCTTGTAGTTTTCAGAGTACAGGTCTTTCACTTCTTTCGTGAGGTTTATTCCTAGGTATTTTATTCTTTTTGATGCAATTGTGAATGGAATTGTTTTTCTGATTTCTCTTTCTGTTAGTTCATCATTAGTGTATAGGAAAACAACAGATTTCTGTGTGTTAATTTTGTATCCTGCAACTTTGCTGAATTCAGATATTAGTTCTAGTAGTTTTGGAATGGAGTCTTTAGGGTTTTTTATGTACAGTATCATGTCATCTGCAAATAGTGACAATTTGACTTCTTCTTTACCAATCTGGATGCCTTGTATGTCTTTGTTTTGTCTGATTGCCGTAGCTAGAACTTCCAGTACTATGCTGAATAACAGTGGAGAGAGTGGGCATGCCTGCCTTGTTCCCGATGTTAGATGAAAACCTTTCAGCTTCTCGCTGTTAAGTATGATGTTAGCTGTGGGTTTGTCATATATGGCCTTTATGATGTTGACGTACTTGCCGTCTATACCCATTTTGTTGAGAGTTTTAATCAGGAATGGATGCTGAATTTTGTCAAATGCTTTTTCAGCATCTATGGAGATGATCATGTGGTTTTTGTTCTTCTTTTTGTTGATGTGGTGGATGATGTTGATGGATTTTCGAATGTTGTACCATCCTTGCATCCCTGGGATGAATCCCACTTGATCATGGTGTATGATCCTCTTGATGTATTTTTGAATTCGGTTTGCTAATATTTTGTTGAGTATTTTTGCATCTACGTTCATCAGGGATATTGGTCTGTAATTTTCTTTTTTGGTGAGGTCTTTGCCCGGTTTTGGTATTAGAGTGATGCTGGCTTCATAGACTGAGTTTGGAAGTATTCCCTCCTCTTCTATTTTTTGGAAAACTTTAAGGAGAATGAGTGTTATTTCTTCTCTATATGTCTGGTAGAATTCAGAGGTGAATCCATCTAGCCTGGGGATTTTGTTCTTGGGTAGTTTTTTGATTACTGATTCAATTTCATTGCTGGTGATTGGTCTGTTTAGTTTTTCTGTTTCTTGCTTGGTCAGTCTTGGAAGGTTGTATTTTTCTAAGACGTTGTCCATTTCTTCTATCTTTTCCAGCTTGTTAGCATATAGATTCTCATAATATTCTCTTATAATTCTTTGTATTTCTGTGGGGTCCATCGTTATTTTTCCTTTCTCATTTCTGATTCTGTTTATGTGTGTAGATTCTCTTTTTCTCTTAATCAGTCTGGCTAGGGGTACATCTATTTTGTTTATTTTTTCAAAGAACCAGCTCTTGGTTTCATTGATTTTTTCTATTGTTTTATTCTTCTCAGTTTTATTTATTTCTTCTCTGATCTTTATTATGTCCCTCCTTCTGGTGACTTTGGGCCTCATTTGTTCTTCTTTCTCCAATTTCAGTAATTGTGTCTTTAGACTATTCATTTGGAAATGTTCTTCCTTCTTTAAATAGGCCTGGATTGCATTATACTTTCCTCTTAGAACTGCCTTTGCTGCGTCCCACAGAAGTTGTGGCTTTGTGTTGTTGTTGTCATTAGTCTCCATATATTCTTTGATTTCTGTTTTGATTTGGTCGTTAACCCATTGATTAATTAGGAGAGTGTTGTTAAGTCTCCATGTATTTGTGAGCCTTTTTGATTTCTTTCTAAAATTTATTTCTAGTTTTATACCTTTGTGATCTGAGAAGTTGGTTGGTAGGATTTCAATATTTTTGACTTTACTGAGGTTCTATTTGTGGCCTAGTATGTGGTCTATTCTGGAAAATGTTCCATGTGCACTTGAGAAGAATGTGTATCCTGTTGCTTTTGGGTGTAGAGTTCTGTAGATGTCTGTTAGGTCCATCTGTTCTAGTGTGTTGTTCAGTGCCTCTGTGTCTTTACTTATTTTCTGTCTGGTTGATCTGTCCTCTGGAGTGAGTGGTGTGTTGAAGTCTCCTAAGATGAATGCATTGCTGTCTATTTCCTCCTTTAATTCTGTTAGTATTTGTCTCACATATGCTGGCGCTCCTGTGTTGGGTGCATATATATTTATAATGGTTATATCTTCTTGTTGGACTGACCCCTTTATCATTATGTAATGTCCTTCTTTATCTCTTGCTACTTTCTTCGTTTTGAAGTCTATTTTGTCTGATACAAGTACTGCAACACCTGCTTTTTTCTCCTTGTTGTTTGCATGAAATATCTTTTTCCATCCCTTTACTTTTAGTCTGTGTATGTCTTTGTGTTTAAAGTGAGTCTCTTGAAGGCAGCATATAGATGGGTCTTGTTCTTTTATCCATTCAGTGACTCTATGTCTTTTGACTGGTGCATTCAGTCCATTTACATTTAGGGTGATTATGGATAGGTATGTACTTATTGGCATTGCAGGCTTCAGATTCGTGGTTACCAAAGGTTCAAGGTTAACTTCCCTACTATCTAAAAGTCTAACAACTAACTTAATATGCTATTACAAACACAATCTAAAGGTTCTTTTTTTGTTTGTTTGCTTGTTTCCTCTTTTTCTTTCTATTCCATTCTTTATATATTAGGTATCATATTCTGTACGGTTTGTCTATCCCTTGATTGACTTTGGGGATAGTTAATTTAATTTTGCATTTTCTTAGTAATTAGCTGTTCTATTTTCTTTACTGTGGTTTTATTACCTCTGGTGACAGCTATTAATCTGGAGGAACACTTCCATCTATAGCAGTCCCTCCAAAATACACTGTAGAGATGGTTTGTCGGAGGCAAATTCTCTCAGCTTTTGCTTATCTGGGAATTGTTTAATCCCTGCTTCAAATTTAAATGATAATCTTGCTGGATAAAGTAATCTTGGTTCAAGGCCCTTCTGCTTCATTGCATTAAATACATCATGCCACTCCCTTCTGGCCTGTAAGGTTTCTGCTGAGAAGTCTGATGATAGCCTGATGGGTTTTCCTTTGTATGTGATCCTATTTCTCTCTCTGGCTGCTTTCAATAGTCTGTCCTTATCCTTGATCTTTGCCATTTTAATTACTATATGTCTTGCTATTGTGTTCCTTGGGTCCCTTGTGTTGGGAGACCTGCACACCTCCATGGCCTGAGAGACTATCTCCTTCCCCAGATTGGGGAAGTTTTCAGCAATCACCTCCTCAAAGACGCTTTCTATCCCTTTTTCTCCCTCTTCTTCCTCTGGTACCCCTATAATGCGAATATTGTTCCGTTTGGATTGGTCACACAGTTCTCTCAATATTCTTTCATTCTTAGAGATCCTTTTTTCTCTCTGTGCCTCAGCTTCTTTGTATTCCTCTTCTCTAGTTTCTATTTCATTTATTGTCTCCTCCACCGTATCCAATCTGCTTTTAATACCGACCATTGTGTTCTTCAATGATTGGATCTCTGACCGGAATTCATTCCTGAGTTCCTGAATATCTTTCCGTACCTCCATGAGCATGTTAATGATTTTTATTTTGAACTCCCTTTCAGGGAGAGTCATAAGGTCCATATCATTTAAATCTCTCTCAGGAGTTGTGCTCATAATTTTACTCTGGACCAGGTTCCTTTGGCGTTTCATATTTGTGTATGGCGCCCTCTAGTGCCCAGAAGCTCTACTCTCTGGAGCTGCTCAGCCCCTGAAGCAATGCACGGATCGTAGGGGAGTGGTATTGGTGCCTCCGGGGAGGAAAGGGCTGTTTGCTGGTTCCTGGCTGCTATGCCTGTCTCCACTGCCTGAACCAGTGGGCTGAACACACAGGTATAAGCCTCTGTGCTTTGCATTTTTAGTTGCTGTAGACAGATCTTCCCTCTGGCTGGCCTAATGCCAGGGTAGGGTTTCCCGGTTTGCAAGCTCAGTGGGGCTGGCCAGAAGAAAGGCGCACTAGTCTGCCTGTCACAGAAGGGGTTCTTGGAGCTGTGTAGGCAGCCAGGGAGCTGGAGCACCTGAAGATCGTGAAAGCTCCCAACCTGCTGGGCAGAGTGCACCCGGACAATTTTGTCTGCCTGTCCTTTCTCCTGAGCAGTAAGCTCTGTGCAATCCTTGCCCCTTTAGCAGCCCTCTTGCTAAGGGCTTCTTTGTTAGGAAATCTCTCAGACTGCCCACCTTTTTTTTGTCCCTGAGCAGGTGGATTCCTAGTCTCACCAGGAATTCTGCCTGTCTTAGCTTTCCAACCCCCTAATTACAAGAGTATCATGCAAGCACCATGAAATGTAGGTTTGTGCTCCCAGAGCAGATCTCCAGAGTTAGGTATTCAGCAGTCCCACATCCCCACTCCCTCCCTGCTCCGTTCCTGTTCCTGCCACTGGTGAGCTGGGGTGGGGGGAAGGGCTTGGATCCCGCAGGACCACAGCTTTAGTATGTTACCCTTTTCCGTGAGGGCTGCTCTTGTCTCCAGGTGTATGCAGTTTGTTGCCATCCTCTTTCCCGTTGCTCTTTCAAGAGTAGTTGTAGTAGCTTTATTTTCATATTATATGAGGTTTTAGGAGGAAGCCTCTGTCTCACCTCTCACGCTAACATCTTTAGCTGTAATCTTTTCTGACAGTAAGAAAATCAAATGTCATAATCAGTAAACAGTAAAAATTGGATAATGTAACAAATGTGGAGACACTTAATAAAATTGAAACTAGTGTATACAAATTAGTTGGTATCCATGATGATAGCAGTGTCAGAACAATGGAATCCCCACCTTGAGTCAGATCATTGTTTCACTCAGTCCAGAGTTTTGAGACTATATAAATTAGGATGAAAGTTCAGTAGAATGTAACAGAAAATTCCAATGGCTTAGATGTAATATGGGTTCATTTTTGTCTCAAGAAACTCAAAAGAAAATAGTTGTTATTTGTGGAATCTAAAAACAAAGTGAACAAAACAGCCACAGACTCATAGGCATGGAGAAGTGACTAGTGGTTACCTTGGGGGAAGGGATAGAAAAGGCGGGTGGGGACATAATGGGGAAAGGAGGCACGAAAATCTCAATCATGCTATAAGCTGTTCACAGGGATGGTAGCACAGCATGGAGAATATAGGCAATGGTTCTATAACATCTTTCCATGTTGACAGTAACTGTACTAGTTGGGGTGAGGATTTCATAATGTGTGTAACTGTTGAATCATTGTGTTGAATACTTGAAACCAATATAATATTGTTTATCAACTATACTTCAATTTAAAAAAAAAGAAACAATAGAGGAATCCTAGGGAAGCCCCATGATTTCATCAGAATCCAGCCTTCTTATATTTTTCTGTTCCACTATCCTTAGCTCTGGCTCTTAGCCTCAACATTGCCTCATGGCCCAATATGGCCACCGCAGCTCAACTATCAAATCCATGTTCCAGGCCCCTGAAAGGAGAAAGAGGCAAGGGTCAAAGGACTCTTGAAAGCTGAATTAGTCTCCTCCTCCTAATGAGTTATTCTTTGAAGCTCTGCTCTAATAATACTCTGCCTGTACAATAATGGACAGACTTAGTCATATGGCCACACTTACTAGCAAGGGAGACTGGAAAATTAGTTTTCCAACCAGACAGGTTTCTCACCCTGAGCAAACTCTGGGATGTTTGTGAAAGAATAAGGGAAAATGGATGTTCAGATAGCAACTGGCAACCTCACCATAGTTGCCAACAAAAGCCCTAAAGGCAATGTAAGGCGAGGACGTCATTGTCCATCTTAAGCTCAGTCTTAAAGGTTAGCAAGGGTCAAGCTTTTATAAGGAATTCTCTTTGATTCGTTATTTGCTACTGTGCATTATCAATCCAGTGAGAAAGCCCTGCTACTCCAACCCTTAGGAGTAATAATTTTCCTGCTGCCAATATAAAACCAAGATATTTTGGGGGATTCGGGGTATGATAGTGATCCAGGGAAAACTCCTGGAAAATGGTCTGGTTGGTAATAAAGTCAGCCATTCAACAAGCATTTATTGAGCATGTACTATGTACTATGTACTATGTACTATGTACATTTACTGAGCATGTATCTATGTACTAAGGCTTTGCTGGTCATGGGGAATATATGTTCCCTGCCCTTAATGTCCAGTGGGAGAGTTGGACATTAAATATATGTTTATAAAATTAAATACTTAATTACAGTGGTGATAATGCCACAGCAGAAAGATCCAGGGTGAATCATATCACATCAAGTGTGGGTTAAGATGAGAAAACAGGTATTCTCGTGCATTGCTAGTGGGAGTGATAAACTGGTACAGTAACTTTAGATCAGTGCTACCCAGTCACTGCTAGCCACATGTGGCTATGAGGACTTGAAATGTGACTAGTGTAGATAAGGAACTGAATTTTTATTTATTTAATTTTAATTTAAAGACTGATATTCAGTTAGTTATTGGAAAACTTTTCAGTATGCTTAGAACAACTTAAGTATGTAAGTTTACTTTTTCAATTGAAAATTTTATCATCTAAATACAGGTCAAGTATTTCTGATTAAAATTCAATGTCTTGACTGAGGTATATCCCAAGTATAAAATACATACCTTATTGTGAAAAAAGGAAAATAAAATATATCATCAATAATTTTTATATTGATTATATGTTGAAATGATCATATTTTAAATATATTGGATTAAGTAAAAAATATTAACAAAATCACCTTTACCGGTTTCTTTTCCCTGTTCTATTGTGGTTACTAGAAAATTTTAAATTAAATATGTGGCTCACCCTATATTTCTATTGGACAGTGCCAGAGTCTTTTCTTAATGCGTGCACTTTGACTCAACAATTCCACTTTTCAGCATCCTTCCTAGAGAAACGTACATAAACAGCATGTATAAGGGTGTTCTGTGTGATTGTTTATAACAGAAATACTGTAAATAACCTAGGTGTCCACCAACAAAGAAATGATTTTTTTTTAATGATACATCTACAGCTTGGACTACTCTACAGCGTTCATAAAGAATGGGTTAGACCTATAAGTATGAAAAATAATTCCAAGATATGTTAAATGTATCCCCCTACCCCTCTTCCTACAGTGGACCTCAGGATGTGTGACAGAGAATAGGTAGCAAAGGATGCAACATGGAGGAAATAGCAAATAATCATCCTTATCAGCTATCACATTTATGTTTTATATTTTTCCTAATTCTAATTCATAACAATGCCTTTCTCCCATGCAACAATTATACACAGATGATCTCATTTTGCCTTACTTCTGAGTAACACTTCGAGTGCTTGACTGAAAGAGGTTAGGTGCCTTATCCAGGGTTGCGCAGCTAACACAGAACTTGGCTCAAGTCGAGCACCTTTTGCACAATCCCTGACATGGCATAGCTTAGTGGTAAAGAACCCAGGCTGAAGACAGATGGGAGAGAGCTGCAGGTCTGGTTCCACCACCTATATGTGACTTCAGCCAAGTTTCTTACTGTCACATCTCTGAATTGCAGAACAGCAACAATCTCGTTGGATTATTGTGAGGATTAAAATGAGCTAATGCATATAAAGTTCTTGCTACAGTGCCTGGCAGGTAGTAATTGCTCAATAGATGTTCATAACAATAATTTGTTATAATGCATATGACCATCTACCTATGTAGACTACATGTAACCCAGATGTTCATAATAATAATTTATAATGCATGTGGCCATCTATCTATGTAGATAACATGCAGCCCACTGCTTCCTAATTGCCTATTTGACAGCCCAGAAAAATCCTAGGGGAAATTAACACCCTAAAATGGATTTCTCAACTAGAGAAGATGCTGTTCACATAAAGGGCTTTTGGGAAGAGGAAGAAGGCATCCTTTCAATTGTCCCAATGATTGGGCAAGGTGGGGGTGGGGGCTACTGGTATTTAGGTGCACATATGACAGATATCCTGCAATGTGTATGAGTCCTCTGCAAAACGGAGTCGTCCCATCCAAAATACTAATAGCACTCCACCACCAAGAAACACTGAAACAGCTGAGAAAAAATGATGATGGCCATGTTGTACTTTTTCATCCTTAATGCAGCTAACAGAGTAGGTTGATTATTTGCAAATTTGCTTCTGAATTTGCTCGTTTCCTCCCTCAACTAGTCAAAGGGGCTTCCTAGCAGGGATTTGAGGGGCATTAGAGGACCATGCCCAAAGACAGCGCTGCAGACCCAAAGATCCCCCTCTAGAGGAATTCACAGCTGCCTTTTGCATCTCCGGTTTTGCCTTGCTTAAAGGTGTGCTAGAAGAATTGCACTAACTCTTTTGTTTCTTGTGTCACAGCATAAAAATCAATGCCTTTTCATTTCCAAATACTTCACTAGCCTTTGTGCCTGAGGTGGGAATTAAGGCGCTGACCAACCATGGCACTGCCAACATCAGCACAAATTGGGAAATCAAATCTCCGCTTTTGTGAGTATTCCATGGAAAAGGCTGCTCCTCTTCCGGGAGAAATGGAGCAATGAGCAAGGGTATAAATTTGCTGTTTTTGACATCAGGCTTCTTTCCCTTAGCCAGTAGCAGTCTTTATCAAGAGCACTTCTTTCCAGGAGAGATTTAAAACAGGATATCTTCTGGGGAGAAGGAGCTGAAAAGCTTGCTTCCCTTAAAGGCAAAGCAAAAGGTCCCTTAAAGTTTCCTACGAGCTAAAAGTCACTGACTACTGGAGGAATACACACGTCTCTACATTTGAGACCCTCAGTCAGTCACTGTATGGTCTTGGGCCAGTCATTCAACACACTTCCCCATCCATAGGGGCAACTGATGGGAAATACCGCCTTCCTACCTCACAAGGAGGTTGGAAGATGGCAATCAGCCTGAGTCCAATTTTTCCCCCATCAAAAGGCCTATAGAAAGAAAGGGTCAAATTAAAAGCATGCTTACAGACCACCTCCTATGTGCAAGTCACTGTCCTAGGCGTATTTAAGTCTGCCTTGGTTGCCCCAGAATAACACATCCTTCATCCTGTTGGTCATTCAACAACCATTTATTGAGTGCCTTCTTTATCCATTTATAAATGGTGCTGAGTCCCTATCTCAAGAGCTCCAGTCTTATAGACTGTAGAGAAATGATATATTCTCCCATAAGTAACATAGATTCACATACTCATTCAGTCATATATTGAGTGCTTATTCTGTATTCATCCTGGGAACATGGGGATACAAACAACATACACTCCACTCCCTCAAAGAGTTCAGATCACATGTGTCACTTCCCCATCTATGCCCCCCTAAATAAGATGCAGCCAACTTTACCCCTGAAGTTCTCTCTCCAAACAAGCATTGTATATGAATGGTGCTCAGTGTGTGCTCAATCACTCTGGGGTACGAACACTTAGGATGAAATAACTGTGAGGTCCCTAAAACTGTCACCATTCACATACCCATTACTTCATTTGTTCAGTCAATGTTCATTCAGCACCTACTCTGCTGTAGGTGGCAGGAATCCAGAGGTGACAAAGTTCTTGGCCTGTGGGAACTTACAGTCCATGGGTAATCAGTGAAATGACCTGTCTCCACCCTTGCCCAGCCTCAGTAACCTGGCACTTTGTCTGTGAACAGCCAAGACGCAGGAGGAGCTGATCTCTTCCTCTCTGGGGTCTACTTCACCGGCATCGTTATCCTGGCCCGAAATAACTCTGGTCAACCAATCCTGAAGCTCCAAGACTGCTACGCCCAAGTGGGCCATGCCCATGTCTCATTTTCTGGAGAACTCAGGTGAACAAGGGCACGGTGATGGGCAGTGGCTCATCTGGGCTGGGTTCTCAGGCAGCGTCCAGGGGAGATTTATAACCAGCAGATACAGTCTCTGAGTAAGCCCGTTTTTTCCTTTTTTTCCTAGTGTCCTATACAACTCCTTTGCTGAGCCCATGGAGAAACCCATTTTAAAGAACTTAAATGAGATGGTAGGTTTTTAGAGGTTACACAACCATGGTGAGATGCATCAGTAGCAGTTCTGCCATGCTTTAATTCATTCAGAGTCAGTGAACTTTTACAGAGCACCTACTGTGCGCTAGGCACCACCCAAGGCACTTTCGCATACATTGTCCTTTGCAACTAGATAACTGTTCCTCTTGTGCCTACTATGTGCCAAACCCAGCTGTAGGCGCTGGGGATGCAGAGATGAATAAACAGCATTCCTCCCTCAAGTACTTGCCACTGAATGAGCAAACAATTGATAAGCTTACTAACTGTACCTACTGCATGCCCAGCAATAGGCTAGAGCCTGTTGGGGATGTGAAAGAATAAACTTATCATCTTTTTAGAAAAATCCAACTCAGGCATGGGTAACAATACTGAATTAGTATTTTTACATAATTACATAATCATTAGACTGAACTACAGAGGTTCAGAGAAAGTGTCCTAGGAGATATTTTTTAGAGGATATGCAGACTTGTACAGACTCCTACAGGCTTAAACTGAGCCTTGAGGTATAAGTAATATTTGGATAGGTAAGGAATGGGGAGGAAGAAAGGATATTTTCAGCCAATAGAAGCAGCATAATTAAGAGGGTTTCCAAAGCTACAAGTATCTCAAACACTACAAGAAATCAGTGTTTGAGGAAGGGGCAAGATGGAATTAGCTGTGTGCCCTATTTCCAATCCCGACCACACCTTCCCAGAACCCTTTATCTATATTTTGGGGGAGGCAAGGATTGGGATGGGGAGGACTGGAAAAGAAGGGAGGCTTCTTTCTGCAAGAGAAAGGCAAGAAGTTATCTGGTGATCTCGTCCTTCCTCATGCTCAGCTCAGGGCTTGGTAGGCAATAGTGCTTAAAGAATGTTAGTGAGGAAGCTAGCATGCAAAAACATTAGGCAGCTTGTCCAAGGAGGTTGCCCAGCTGGTCAGGGGACTCTGAAGCATCACTGTGTCTCTCCATCCTTACCTGTCAGGTATGGCATGCCAGGGAGTGTGCACAGTGAAGAATGACCGTGAAAGTGCCATCACATTCAAGGCCCCACACTCCACCATTCCTGTCAGAAAGGAGGCATGGCTCTTTTGGTGTCTGACAGGAAGCCAGTAGTTAAGTTGGCCTGGAGTTTACATGTGACTGAGAGATCAGATGCTTTGCTGCTAGGTCTCCCTCTGCGCCACTGGGAAGTAGAAAGGATTGCTCAGACCACAGCTGTCAGACCAGATTTCAAGTCCTAATGACATAACTTCTGTAACTTGCTTATCCTCTCTAAGCTTTGGTGTCCCCATCAGTAAATGGGACAATAGTGCTCACCTTTCAGGGCTGTAGTGAGGATGAAATGGGAATAAAAACAACAGCTAACACTTACTGAATGCTTACTACAAGCTGGACAATTTTACATGGATTACCTGAATTTCTACTCACAGCAACCTGATGAGATAGATACAATTATCTTCATGTTGTAGATGAGAAAACTGAGAACAGAGAGCACAAGTAACCTCCCAAGGGATTCAACCTCTCCTGAGCCTCTGCTGGCAACCACCATAGTTAGCGCTAAGCACATGCCAGGCACACGGCAGGCCCATCCGTGTTGATAACCTTCCTTCTTCCTAAAGATGTGCTTGAGTCTGATTCGAGACTGATTTTCTAATTCCAAAAGGGGTTCTGATCCTCATAGATATCTGATCTAATGAGCTTTCAAACCAGCCCAGCAGGAAAGTGAGGGCCCGGGCTCTGACCACTCCCAGCAGGGCATGGCAGTGCCCACAGAGCAGCTCAGCGGGGTGGCAGAAGGATCCTGAGATCAGGAAAGGCACGGCCTTTCTGTGGCATGTTCCTGATACCACTGGCCTAGACTGATGTGCATGTCCTATCATGCCACAGAAGGAAAAGCCAAGGGCTTGCTCTTTTATTAGGCTAACTGGAGTAGTCTGCTTGCTATGAAGTTTAGCCAGCATTCAATGACATGCCGCCCATTTCTGCATAACTTGAGGCTTATAGGCATCAACTAATTTAAGGGAAAGTATTGATGATGAAAGGGAGAATGCCTCCTAACCAGAAGGCCTTCATTTATAGGTCTAGGCCCAGTACAATATGATAACCTGCATTTTTCTAATTCCTTTTATGGCCAGCTCTGTCCCATTATCACAAGTCAGGTGGAAGCCCTGAATGCCAATCTCAGCATGCTGAAGGGTGAGTAGTAAACTGTTTCTTCTGGGTTCTCTTCCCACCTTCAAACCCTGATGCTTTCCAGTATTGCCTTCCAATGTGGTATAACTCTAGCTCTCAGTCTGCTTTACTCTCTGCAAGCTAGAGTTGCGGGAGGGTGTGTGCAAGGACACAGCCTGTGTATAGGGCCAGCTCTTCTCTGCTGCTAACCAACTTCTCTGCAGAAGGAGGGGCTTCAGGAGACTTATGCAGGTCCGAGAATTACACTCTCACAAACTTTAATCCCAGCTCTGGCACTAAACCCATCCTCTTCAGAATGATTAATACCAATCTTGACCAGGTTTTCCCCTGGTTCTAATCCCTTCAGTGGCTCCTTGCTCCAGGATCAAGGATCAAGTCCCAGTGCCTTAACATGCACAAGACCCACCCCCCACCCTCTGGCTCTCCTTACCTCCCTGGGCTTCATCTTGCCCCTTTCTATGCTCCAAAAATCAATGTACTTCTACTGCCCTCACTCTTTGCCTTTACTCATGCTGTCCTTCCTGCCTGGAAGAACTTTCTCTTCCCTCCGGCCATGTATTCATTTAATAGATATGTATTGAATATGTATTTCTTTGCAGCACTGAGCCAAGCCCTGAGGGATACAGTCAGAACTTTGTAGGTTATCACAAAGACAGGCTCTTAGTCTGAGATGGGGAGTCTTTGGAGAGTTCTGAGTGAGGCTTGCCTGATCTGATTTACAGGTTTAGGGGATCACTCTGGCTTCTGTCTATTACTAATAGACAGGAAGGAGGGAAAGGGTAGAAGCAGGGAGACCATTTAAGAGGCTACTGCAGTGGCCCATACAAGCAATGATGGCAGCTGGCCTCGATGGAGTGAGGAAGATGTGGAGACGTGCTCGGGTTCTGGATGTACCGGAAAGGTGCAGACAGTGTTATCTGCGGACACACTGAATGTGGGTCATGAAGGAAGTCAAACATGGCCCCAGGTTTTTACCCTGAGCAACTATAAAATTGCAAGGACAGAATTACTACTTACCAAGATGGGGAAGACTGTAATAACAGGTTTATAGTAGGATTGTCAAGAGCTCAATATTAGATCTGCTCTTACTATATTGTTATACTTTCCTGTTTGTTTATCTGTCTCTTCCTCTAGACTAAGAGTTCCATGAGGGCAGGGACTTTGACTTATATCTGTGTCCCTAGCCTCAGGCACAGTGCCTACCTGACACACACTAGGTTAATTGATATTGGATAAATGAAGGGATGAAAGGAGATGGGTGGCTGCACAAGTGGATGGATGAATAGGTGAAGATGGATGGGAAAAAAAGAATGGATCAGGGACGTATGAAAAGAGGGAGAAGATGTAGAGAAAGAGAAACCAGTCAAGGATTCCTGTGTCCTACCTTGCTCTTGTTGAGACTGATAATTTGAAAGCATTTTAAAAAACAAAAGCAACATAGGTGAATTTTCCCTCACCTTGGCAAGTCGCTTCATCTCATCCTGTTTCTCATCACCATCTATGGAATAAACCAAACATGGCATACAAGAAGAGAAGATATGGTACTCACATACATTCCTCTAGAACAGGGAGGAAGTCTCCATATCACAGAATACACAGTGGTGCTGAGGGAAGCAGCTGTGCCAGGCCAAGCCAGGAACCTCAGTTCTGCACCACTGTGTGTACACCTGTTACACTCTGAAATCCATGCTTCCTGCAAACCCCACCTCCTGTCCCCAGGTCCTCTGGCCTTCTGCTTTGCTCCAAAACTGATGATACACAAAAATTAGTTGAATTAGTAGCACTGTGCATGAGAATTTTCTTGGCCTCTCCAACTTGGGGACTTTTCGTCCTTTCTATCTGTCTGTTTTCTCTTTCTCTCAATATTTCTTTTTAAAATTTATTTCTAATTACAACAGTAATACATACTCATTATTAAAAAACAAAGTCCTAGTAGAGACTTCCAGGAAAATGGCGGCATGAGCAGGGCGGCGGAAATCTCCTCCCAAAACTATATGTATTTATGAAAATACAACAAGTACAACTATTCCTAAAAAAGAGACCAGAAGATACAGGACAGCACATAGCCTGCAGCTACACCTGAGACGACTTGGCACCCCATGAGGCGGAGCCCAGCTGACATATGTGGCACCTAAAAGAGACCACTTCTATAGCCATGAAAAGACAGAGGAATATGGTCCAAACTAAGATCAACCAGACAACCCCAGAGAGGCAGCCTGAATGGATGGAAATGCCCAATCTTCCTGAAAAGGAATTCAGAATAAAAGTCATAACCATACTGATGGATCTACAGAGAAATGTGCAAGAGCTGAGGGAGGAAGTGAGGGAAGTGAGGAAAGACAATGCAGAAATCAGACAAGCGATCGACGGGCTTAATAGCAGAATGGATGAGATGCAAGAGACTGTTAATGGAATAGAAATCAGAGAACAGGAATACAGAGCAGCTGAGGCAGAGAGAGATACAAGGATCTGTAGGAATGAAAGAATATTAAGAAAACTGTGTGACCAATACAAATGGAACAATATTCGCATTATAGGAGTACCAGAGGAAGAAGAGAGAGAAAAATTGATAGAAAGTGCCTTTGAAGAAATAATTGCTGAAAACTTCCCCAAGCTGAGGAAGGAAATACTCTCACAGTCCACAGAAGCCCACAGATCTCCCAACACAAGGAACCCAAGGAAGACAACAACAAGACACATAATAATTAAAATGGCAAAGATCAAAATTAAGGACAGAGTATTAAAGGCTGCAAGAGAGAGAAAAAAGATCACCTACAAAGGAAAACCCATCAGACTATCATCAGACTTCTCAACAGAAACCTTACAGGCCAGAAGAGAATGGCATGATATATTTAACGTAATGAAACAGAAGGACCTCGAACCAAGAATATTGTATCCAGCACTATTATCATTTAAATATGACAGAGGGATTAAACAATTTCCAGACAAGCGAAAGTTGAGAGAGTTTGCCTCTCATAAACCACCACTGCAGGATATCTAACACGGACTGCTCTAGAGGGAAGCACCCCTAAGGCTAAAAAGATGTCACCAGAGAAAATAAAATCATAGCAAAGAAAGTAGACCATCCAAATACTAACTGAAGGCAAAGAATAAAACACCTAGTGTATAAAGAATGGAGGAGGAAGAATAAGAAGGGAGAGAAATTAAGAAACATCAGACGGTGTTTACAATAACTTAACAAGAAAGTTAAGTTTGATTGTTAGATAGTAAAGAAGCAACCCTTAAACCTTTGGTAACCACGAATCTAAAGCCAGCAATGGCAATAAGTACATATCTATCGATAATCACCCTAAACGTAAAGGGACTGAATGCACCAATCAAAAGACACAGAATAACAGAATAGATAAAAAAGCAAAACCCATCTATATGTTGCTTACAAGAGACTCACCTCAAACCCAAAGATATACACAGACTAAAAGTGAAGGGATGGAAAAAGATATTTCATGCAAAAACAAGGAGAAAAAAGCAGGTGTTGCAGTACTTGTATCAGACAAAATAGACTTCAAAACGAAGAAACTAGCAAGAGATAAAGAAGGACATTACATAATGATAAAGGGGTCAGTCCAACTAGAAGATATAAACATTATAAATATATATGCACCCAACACAGGAGCGCCAGCATATGTGAAACAAATACTAACAGAATTAAAGGAGGAAATAGACAGCAATGCATTCATTTTAGGAGACTTCAACACACCACTCACTCCAAAGGACAGATCAACCAGACAGAAAATAAGTAAAGACACAGAGGCACTGAACAACACACTAGAACAGATGGACCTAACAGACATCTACAGAACTCTACACCCAAAAGCAGCAGGATACACATTCTTCTCAAGTGCACATGGAACATTTTCCAGAATAGACCACATACTAGGCCACAAATAGAACCCCAGTAAAGTCAAAAATATTGAAATCCTACCAACCAACTTCTCAGATCACAAAGGTATAAAACTAGAAATAAATTTTAGAAAGAAATCAAAAAGGCTCACAAATACATGGAGACATAACATTCTCCTAATTAATCAATGGGTTAACGACCAAATCAAAACAGAAATCAAAGAATATATGGAGACTAATGACAACATAAACACAAAGCCACACCTTCTGTGGGACGCAGCAAAGGGAGTTCTAAGAGGAAAGTATATTGCAATCCAGGCCTATTTAAAGAAGGAAGAACATTCACAAATGAGTAGTCTAAAGACACAATTACGGAAATTGGAGAAAGAAGAACAAATGAGGCCCAAAGTCACCAGAAGGAGGGACATAATAAAGATCAGAAAAGAAATAAATAAAACTGAGAAGAATAAAACAATAGAAAAAATCAATGAAACCTAGAGCTGTTTCTTTGAAAAAATAAACAAACTAGACAAACCCCTAGCCAGACTCATTAAGAGAAAAAGAGAATCTACACACATAAACAGAATCAGAAATGAGAAAGGAAAAATAACGATGGACCCCACAGAAATACAAAGAATTATAAGAGAATATTATGAGAATCTATATGCTAACAAGCTGGAAAACATAGAAGAAATGGACAACGTCTTAGAAAAATACAACCTTCCAAGACTGACCAAGCAAGAAACAGAAAAACTAAACAGACCAATCACCAGCAACGAAACTGAATCGGTAATCAAAAAACTACCCAAGAAAAAATCCCCAGACCAGTTGGATTCACCTCTGAATTCTACCAGACATATAGAGAAGAAATAACACCCATTCTCCTTAACGTTTTTCAAAAAATAGAAGAGGAGGGAATACTTCCAAACTCATTCTACGAAGCTGGCATCACTCTAATACCAAAACCGGGCAAAGACCTCACCAAAAAAGAAAATTACTGACCAATATCCTTGATGAACATAGATGCAAAAATACTCAAAAAATATTAGCAAACCGAATTCAAAAATACATCAAGAGGATCATACACCATGATCAAGTGGGATTCATCCCAGGGATGCAAGGATGGTACAACATTCGAAAATCCATAAACATCATCCACCACGTCAACAGAAAGAAGAACAAAAACCACATGATCATCTCCGTAGATGCTGAAAAAGCATTTGACAAAATTCAGCATCGATTCCTGATTAAAACTCTCAACAAAATGGGTACAGATGGCTAGTACCTCAACATCATAAAGGCCATATATGACAAACCCACAGCTAACATCATACTTAACAGCGAGACGCTGAAAGCTTTTCATCTAAGATCGGGAACAAGACAGGGATGCCCACTCTCTCCACTGTTATTCAGCATAGTACTGGGGGTCCTAGCCACGGCAATCAGACAAAACAAAGACATACAAGGCATCCAGATTGGTAAAGAAGAAGTCAAATTGTCACTATTTGCAGATGACATGATACTGTACATAAAAAACCCTAAAGACTCGACTCCAAAACTACTAGACTAATATATGAATTCAGCAAAGTTGCAGGATACAAAATTAACACACAGAAATCGGATGCTTTCCTATACACTAATGATGAACTAACAGAAAGAGAAATCAGAAAAACAATTCCATTCACAACTGCATCAAAAAGAATAAAATACCTAGGAATAAACCTAACAAAGGAAGTGAAAGACCTGTATTCTGAAAACTACAAGACACTCCTAAGAGAAATTAAAGAGGACACTAAAAAATGGAAATGCATCCCATGCTCTTGCTAAGAAGAATAAGTGTTGTCAAAATGGCTATACTACCTAAAGCAATCTACAGATTCAACGCAATCCCTATCAAACTACCAACAGCTTTCTTCAATAAACTGGAACAAATAATTCTAAAATTCATATGGAACCACAAAAGACCCCGAATAGCCAAAGCAATCCTGAGAAGGAGGAATAAAACGGGGGGAATTACACTCCCTGACTTCAAGCTCTACTACAAAGCCACAGTAATCAAGACAATTGGTATTGGCACAAAAACAGACCCACAGACCAGTGGAACAGAATAGAAAATCCAAACATTAACCCAAACATATACACTCAATTAATATTTGATAAAAGTGCCTTGGATATACAATGGGGAGATGACAGCCTCTTCAGCAGCTGGTGTTGGAAAAACTGGACCGCTACATGTAAGAGAATGAAACTGGACTACTGTCTAGCCCCATACACAAAGGTAAACTCAAGGTGGATCAAAGACCTGAATGTAAGTCATGAAACCATAAAACTCTTAGAAAAAAACATAGGCAAAAATCTCTTGGACATAAACATGAGCAACTTCTTCATGAACATATCTCCCCGGGCAAGGGAAACAAAAGCAAAAATGAACAAGTGGGACTATATCAAGCTGAAAAGCTTCTGTACAGCAAAGGACACCAACAGTAGAACAAAAAGACATCCTACAGTATGGGAGAATATATTCATAAAAACGTATCTGATAAAGGGTTGACATCCAAAATATATAAAGAACTCATGCACCTTAACAAACAAAAAGCATATAATCCAATTAAGAAATGGGCAGAGGACATGAATAGACACTTCTCCAAAGAAGAAATTCAGATGGCCAACAGGCACATGAAAAGATGCTCCACATGGCTAATCATCAGAGAAATGCAGATTAAAACCACAATGAGATATCACCTCACACCAGTGAGGATGGCCAACATCCAAAACACAAACAACAACAAATGTTGGCGAGGATGTGGAGAAAAGGGAACCCTCCTACACTGCTGGTGGGAATGCAAATTAGTTCAACCATTGTGGAAAGCAGTATGGAGGTTCCTCAAAAAACTCATAATAGAAATACCATTTGACCCAGGAATTCCACTCCTAGGAATTTACCCTAAGAATGCAGCAGCCCAATTTGAAAAGGACAGATGCACCCCTATGTTTATTGCAGCACTATTTACAATAGCCAAGAAATGGAAGCAACCTAAGTGTCCATCAGTAGATGAATGGATAAAGAAGATGTGGTACATATACACAATGGAATATTATTCAGCCATAAGAAGAAAACAAATCCTACCATTTGCAACAACATGGATGGAGCTAGAGGGTATTATGCTCAGTGAAATAAGCCAAGCCGAAAAAGACAGGTATCAAATGATTTCACTCATATGTGGAGTATAAGAACAAAGAAAAAAACTGAAGGAACAAAACAGCAGCAGAGTCACAGAACCCAAGAATGGACTAATAATTACCAAAGGGAAAGGGACTTGGGAGGATGGGTGGGAAGGGAAGGATAAGGGGGAAAAAGGGGCATTATGATTAGCAGATATAATGTTGGGGGGGCATGGCGAGGGCAGTACACCTCAGAGAAGACAAGTAATGATTCTATAGCATCTCACTACGCTGATGGACAGTGAGTGTAATGGGGTTGGTGGGGGGGACCTGATGAAGGGGGTAGTTTAATAATCATAATATTGCACATGTAATTGTAGATTAATGATACCAAAATAAATTATTAAAAAAAACAAAGTCCTCACTACCTAGAAGGCTATAACATAGAACTTGAAAGTCTCTCATTATATCAACCTAACATATATGGATTAATATTTATAAGTGTCTTTTGTTTGTCTGATTTTCTTTTTAAAATGAAAGTATGCATGCAGTATGTGCATGTGTGTGTGTGTGTTTGTATGTATGTGCTCAAAGGGTGTACATCAAAATTTTACTGATGTTTCTCTCAAGATAATGTGATTAGGATGGGTTTTTACTTTCTGCTTTTGACATATCTACTTTCCCTGGGTTGGAAAAGTGAGCATGTATTCCTTTTGAAATAGGGTAATTGTTATATTAAAAAACAGAGAATTTAAAAATTGTTCTGGAAAGATATTTAACCATATGTTATACCATGCCTTTAATGACTATACATTTTCTTTTCTCTCTGTTTGTCATTTAGTCTTAACAAAGATTGACAACTATACTCTGCTGGATTATTCCCTAATAAATTCTCCAGAAATTGCTCAGAATTACATTGACCTGAATTTGAAGGTAACTTTTTCAGCGTCAGTGTCCTCATCCTGGCTATTCACAGACACTATTCAAGGAGCATATGTTATGTGCAGAAGGAAATATAACTATATGCCCTTCAAATAATTTTCCTTTCAAGCAATTTCCTCATGTTTGTGCTCTTTCAAAAGTCTCTTGAACATTTTCCTGATTGGTAAATGATCATTTGAACAGCACAACATATGACTGTATTCTTCAAGAAAAGTGTCATGATGTCTTTGTCTCTGGATGTAGGTTTGGGACTAGGAGGCAGCAAATAGAGTGGCCTGCATTTATAAGAACTTAACACATCAGTAGATTGTACATGTTGATATTTCTGTTCCCAACTCTCAGGTTAGCCAATTTTGCTGAGGGCTGCAGACCTCTGTTGGGGCCATTACCACATGAAAATGGTGTTTGCTGATTCTGGAAAAGTGATCAGTTGTCCTTAGTTTAGTTTTGACCCAAAGTTAATACCATTGTTATTATAAATGCAGATTGGCTTATATTTCAATCACTGAGAGACATTCACATCAGTTAAATGTTACACAAGACAGCATTTTGTAATAACTCTATAGGTAATGATGGCAGCATGAGGATCACCACAACATGCCTTAAACCAGTTAGAGTCCTGGGTGCTTCTGAGTCTCTCTGTGATCTCCCAGGTGCTCCCCAGTCACAGATTTTAAAGGTCAAGGGTTTTCTAAACGGCACCTTGGGATTTATTCAGAGCTGTCCCCTCCAGTTAAATGTGCCTGCCTTCCTGACAACTGACAAGGAATTCCCACTGGGTTATACCCCAGGGTAGACATACCCAGATATTCTCAAGAGGTCATCAGAGCTTTGATATACAGTCACTAGTCAATGAGTCAAAAGACCTTATCATTTTTTCATCCCTCCTGAGTTTCTGGGGTTTTCCTGATTCTGACCTGAGCGGGTTCCTGCACATGTTAAGTCTTCACTCAAGGAGGAACTACAAGTACATGCTCTTTGAATAATTTTATTTCTAATTAAATTTACTTTGTTTTCCCACAGGGCCTAATCTACCCTCTGGAAAACCTCACCGACTCCCACTTCTCACCAGTTCCTTTTGCACTCCCAGAACTCAGTGACTCTATGCTCTACGTTGGAATCTCTGAGTATTTCTTTAAATCTGCATCGTTTGCTTACTTTACAGCTGGGGTTTTCAATATCACTCTCTCCACAAAAGAGGTGAGGAGAGTCAGTGGATGAAGACCATCACCACCAACATGTAATCTTATTCTAAGAATCCCACTATGGGATTTTTTTAAATGTCATGACTTCTATTCCTGGGCCTTTTTAGACTGTCACTCCCAGCAGGACAATGAATGAAGGAATTGTGAAATGAATGTTGATGTTAGTTGGGTAGTTGTGGGGGTCTCCAGTTCAGCTAATTTCAGTTTTTTATGATATTGGGCCACCATTCTAGATTGACCTCAAATAATGCCAAGACACCTACCCCTCCACCACTTATTACCTCTGACTTTGGACAATTTCAATTTGTTTCACTTCTCTGTGGCCAAGTTTCTTCATTTAGAAAATAGGAATAATAATAATTCCATATTCTTAGGGCTGACATGGGCATTAAAGGGGTTCACATAGATGTAAAGCATTCAGACCAATGGCTAGCACAGAGCAAGTTCTCTAAAGTGTTGCTTCTTGCTATTATTAGTATTATTCCTTGTGTCATGCCAATGTGAATGTTTCTCCTGTTGGTAACTGCAACAGATTGATCTATAATGACTAGTGATAGTACAAATATTGTTGATTCTCTTTGCCATGCCCCCTCCCTTTCATGATGAGGGCAGTCTCTCCAGTCAGTCAACGAACAACTTCTATTAATCTTTGCATTTTGTAGCTCTTAATTATATAAGTAGTTTTAAATCTCATGTTCAAAATGCTAACTATGAGAGCTTCGGCTACCACACGGTGCTGAGATTTGGACACTGTAGCTTCAGACTTAATAATGATTCATCCACGAAGTTAAACTGCTTGAGCATCCCATGTCTCAGCAATCTCTGAAAGTGAAGACAGTAACACCAGACTTACTGTTAACCACTGTAGAATGTTTATATGTGGATCATACATATATGATAAACATAGTGATCCCAAGGTTAAAAGACACTTACTCAAAAGAAATGTAACTTCCTGTGTGACCTTGAGCAAGTCACTTCACTACTCTGGGACTCAGATTTCCTATGGTTGGGCTATAAAATGATAGGTCACATTTAAACACTAAATATTTTGTGGTGCAACAGCTTTATGACCCATAAAAATTATGGGGACTGCTAGGTTTTCCCTGAAAAAACAACCCAGGTAAAAACCTTACAGTGACATGATGATCTTGAAATTCCAGATTTCCGACCATTTGGTTAAAAACTCTCAAGGCGTTGGCAACATGCTGTCCCGGGTGAGTTTCATTCCTTGATACTTTATTTAGTTGCATTGTAATTACTTCTGGAAGACTTCTGGGTTCTTTATATTTCTTTTTGGTCCAAACCTTGAGTCCATCTTTCCATGCTGAAGAGTTTTTTTCTTTTAATGAAATATTCACAAATATTTACCAAACAAGTAACTATTAAAGGCATTGTAAGCTTACAAAATAAATCAGCTGTTCCTTCCACAAGGTTCCACCACACTTGAAATAATTAGCGTAAGTGGGGAATGAAGGAATAGTGTCTACATTTGTAACTTTAGTAAAGCATCTCAATATCGTGCCTTCACAGCTCCTGGGTATTAGACCTGGTGAGTCTCAGGTTTGCCCTTAGGACAGAAAGATGCTCATGCAGCATTTTGGTTGTAAAGCAAGGATCTTAAGTCAGACAGACCAAGATCTGAATCCAATTCTACAGCCAGCTCACCTGGAACCTTGAGAAAATTATTTAAACTCTCTAAGCCTCACTTTTTTCAGTTGTGAAATTGTTTCAGTTATTATTACTTGTTTTGTGTGTTATGGTTATTATTATTAAAGAGCCTCTTTTTCTATTCTAAATGGATGATGTAAAATTTATTCATCACAGGCCACCCCAAATGTGTGACTTTCCCTCATCAACTCAACTCTCTGCTCTCTGTTTCTTTCCCCGACCACGGGCAGATTGCAGAGATCTACATCTTGTCCCAGCCCTTCATAGTACAGGTCCTGGCAGTGGAGCCACCCATGGTCAGTTTACTGCCAGGTAACTTCAACCTGGACATCCCTGCCTCCATCATGATACTCACCCAGCCCAAGAACTCTACTGCCGAAGCCATCGTTTCCATGGACTTTGTGAGTCTGTGGGGAGAGGCAGACAGCTGGTGGAATCCAGTCCGGTTGCTGCAGTAAACCACTGACCAGCAGGCAGTGTTTGGAGTGGGGGATGTGACGCTTGGATTAGAAGTGAGGACAGGGTTGAGATGGAATGGGGGAGGTAAGGTATGGGAGGCCTTTGCTCATACCCCCAACATTGTAAAATAGCTCTCCACCCTTCTCCACTTCCTGTGTGCCCTTCCTTTCCTCTGTTTCAGTCACATTGATAGCTGGCTTTCTTTTTCCTCAAAATAAGTCATTCAAGGTGGAATTCAAGTTTATTTGAATAGATGGAGGCCAAATGAAATCCAGTAAAAGGGGACTAATTAAATGAACCTAAACCATATTTCACACACACACACACACACACACACACACACACACACACACACGGTACACAGAGAGAGAGAAGGAGAAAACAGAAAAATAATTTAAAGGAGATCCCTAAACAAAAGGTCATTATAGTTAGTTTCCCTATCTGCAAGGCAGCACTTTCAGAGGTATTTCTTTCCAGTATCTCTGGGCATGAGAGGGAAAATAGAGCTTATGTTTCTGCTATAGGAAATGATATTTGCAGCCAAAATGGACAGTCACTCCTCGTAGTAATGAATTCCTTTGCTGTCTGCAGGTCGCTAGTACCAGTGTTAGCCTGGTTATTTTGGGACAAAGACTGATCTGCTCATTGTCTCTGAACAGGTAAGGTTAATTGATTAGACGGTGGAAAACCTTAGTAATAAGTGAACCAACAGACTATAGAGACAGGGTGAACATAAACAGAATGGGTGAAGTTCCCATTGGATAGACTGTAAATCACTTAAGTACTTCATAATAATCCAGATAATTTCAAAGCATAGACTTAACCAAAACAATGTCCTGTGAAGTTTTTTTTCTTCCCATTAGATAATATTAAGATAAAGTGAGCAGAAAAATGATTGTAAATATAATTGCATAGTGTGAGTGTACATTCTAATGGCACTGTAATATAAATGAAGGTTCTTCTTCCATGAATTCAGAAAGTGTGCTATTGAGAAAAGAGCACAAGACTTTGAGGTCAAAGAATGAAGTCTCATATCTCTACTCACTGGTTCTATGACTGTGATCAAGACTGTTAATGTCTTTGAGCCTCAGTTTCCTTATCTGTAAAATCATGAAGTTGATGTGGATCATCACCGAGGTACTTTCAAGGTTTGACACCCTGATCCCATTACTAGAATGTGGAGTTTGACAAGGCCATGCCCCGTGGCTTAGCTGGCTCTCAAATACAAGCCGTGTAGTCAAAGGGCTTGAGCAGGTCCAATACACAGACCACTGGACAGAAATTGCCAGTTAGAGAAGCCAGCTGCAAAGCCCATTTTCCTCAGTTCTATGAAGCCAATAGTCGAAGCCAGACCCAAACCACTTGGGGGAGGATATACAGAATGATCATATGGCCCAGACTAATCCATGAAAGGAAGAAGAGGAAGCAATAAAACAGACAAAGCAAGCAGAGTCTGAAAAGCGTGGGAAACCAGCAGAGGAGAAAAGTCTATCATCATCAGTCAATTGGGTGGTTATAAAAACTATTGTAGAAACATGAAGAGTGTTTTCAATAAAATAGTATTAACTGGAGCAAGCAGACTACAAAACTGCATAAACACAGCAGTCAGCTGTGTAGAGAGCTTTCCATCTGGACAAGGCAGTGATCGCAAATGAAGAGTTATATTAGGATAGGACATTATGAGAGGGGTATTTTTTCCTTAGAATTTTATTTGTAACTGCATTGTTGCAGTAAAAGGCACCCCCCAAATAAAAGGTAATATGATTTCCCAGAGACAAATATTTCAAGAAGGCTTTACTCAATATTACCCAGCCCTTCAAAGCAAGACTGATGTCTCCATTAGACTCAGCAGGCCCAGTGCCTAGAGCCCGTGATACTTAGGGAGCCATGAAAAGGTTTTAATGTATTTTGAGATGAAAATTTTTAAAAAGAATACAACCCAGACTGGATTATACTTATCTTTATAACAACACAGTGTTCAAATAGAATTTTTAATATATTTTATAGAGGAAGGAAGGCAAAAGTGTCTTATGCCCCCAAAAGTCATAATGTAGCCCTATTTCCAGAAGATGAAGGTTGATGAAACTCTGAACTTTGATAGTTATGTCTGACATGGCAGTTTTACTAGTTGAGAAGCTAGAAGCCAGAGAACAGGAGATGAGGAGGTGAAGGATGGAAGGGGAGAAGGCAGCAGCATCTGAGCTAAGCCGCCAGAGACAGGAGAGTATTTGGACCATTGTCTGGACTGAGCAGCAGGACTGTGAGGAGTGGTGGGAGTTCCTGTGGAGACTGAGAGGAAAGGGGAGGCTGGAAATCTAGAGTAACAGGGGAGAATAGGGCAGGGCTGTTAACTGAGGCAGCAAGAAGGTAGAAATGTTTGCATTTGAGCGGAGATCTGGTTGACTGGCAGGACCCAAAGGAAGGCTTTGATAAGGATGGGGCTTCAGGCTTGTGGCAGGCAGGTAGGAAAGGCCTTAAAGTTTGCTTCTCTGCATAAATCTGCAGACCCTCCTCTCCAAGGTTCCTACTACTAAGTAACTTCATGTTCAGTGGGTGTTAATGTTTGTTTATGGGAGTGACTGGAAAACTGCTGAATTCGTATCATCCAAAGAAACATGTGAATTTGTCCTCCCTTCCTATGATCCACAAGCAGGCCTTGACCTCATGAACACAACCCTGAAATTAGGACTCCTGCATTCCTGGAGCATCCTCCCTACTCCCCTGCCTGCTCCTTTAGATTCTCGTGCTGGGAAGGGCTTCCTGCACCCTGCAGCCTTAGTGGGATCTGAGCAGGAGTGGCCACATAATTTGCAAGACCCACTGCAAAATGAACATGCTGTAACCCCACCTCCGCACAGGCCGCCTCCAGCCCTGGCGCTGCTTCGCACGATGAGCTGATTTGGCATTAGGTGATGTCAGAGAAACGCAGCAGGAAGCAGTGTAAAGTGGGTGGGGACCAGTGAAACATCCCTGGGAAGAACCTGGAAATGCAGATAAGGCTCCCCAGAACACACAGGCCCAGAACGCCTTTCTGACCATGTACCAGAATGTCTTTCTGGAGCTGCTCGGGGCTGGTTAATGGACATGAGATGCAGAAATCAGGGGTGAAGTCAGCGTGGTGAGGTGATGAGATCACTGGCTTCAGAGTCAGACCAGCTGGTGCAGATCCCAGCCCTGCCATTCACTAGCTGTGCAGTCTCAGGCAAGTTACTTACACTCTCTGTACTTCCATGTCCTTCTCTAAAAATGAGGATATAATTAAACCTACTTCAGGGGTTGTTGTGAGAAAACATGAATTAATACACGTAAAGTACATATTAAGTGCTCAAGAAACATTGGCTCTGGCTATTATTTAAACTTTGGGGCTGGCCTCAGCCAGGGAAAGGAGGTGTTCTAGTATATAAGATCATGTCAAGAGTTCCCCTATTCAGAAAACACCTCACTCCACTGTCTCCTGCCCAGTGATGGCTTTTAGAGAAACAGGCTTTTGCTGTACTATTCATGACTACTCTTTATTATTGAGCCTTTTCTGCTACTGGTCCTGTGCTAAGCCTGCACATATATTATTTCACTTAATCCTCACAATCCCCTATCTCCAGGACCTGACACAGTGCCCAATAAATGTCTATAGATTGAATAGTCCTGGAGGTAGCTTATTAACCCCATTTTACAGTTTAGAGAGGTCAAATCACTTCCTCAAGTCACAGAGCTGTTGAATGGCAGAGCCAGAACTTGAACACAGTTAAGTCCATTTTCAGAGCCATGACTGTTTGCATACTACATTATACTGCCTTTGACATGGTGAATAGGTAAGACTCAGGAAATAAGACTTTGACCCAAGACTTAGAGAATAAATACCCTTGCCTAGATGAGGAAACCCATAAGGCTAAATCAAAACAGGCTTTTGTCAATGTTAAGTATTGAAAGGAAGAGATGACACTGGCCCTGGGTGTCCCAAAATGGAAAAAGCACACAGCCTTTTTCTCACTGCATGAAGAAATGAATGAAGAAAGCAAAAGTGGAGGGTACTAGTACTCACGCTGACCTCTTTGAATATGTCCAATGTAAAAAGCACAGGCTCTAGCATCAGTCATACCTAACTTTGAATTCTACCTTGGTTTTTTGCTAGCTATGGGACCTTGAGCAAGTCAGTTAACCTCTCCGGGTACTGGTTTCCTCATCAGCAAAACAGAGCATCTCTCCATAGAGTTGTTTTATGGCTGCATGAGATAATGTATGAAAAACACAATGCCAAGCACATATCAGTGTTCAAGAAATATTTGCTACTACTACTAGTAGTACTTCATTCTCTTTCCCCATTCAGGGATCAAAATTTGACCAAGTAAGAGGGAAAAATTGGTCCCAAGAGGTATGACAAGTCAGGATGTTCTTAAAAGCTGTGGTGTTGGCCCTCCAAAGGATAACCCAGATTCTTACTGTTCTGTCTACGACTGAGACCCTTGTTCCAAACACAGTTCTATTGGGAAGCAACCCCAGTACAGGTTGGTCCACATATGAGACACTTTTGAGATGAATTCAGAGGCCCGATTAATTCCAACCCTTTTTCTTAATCACATGCAAAGCTCAAGGCAATCAAATGTACGATACTGTTGAACCATTTAAAGCTTTGGAATTTTTTTTTACATTGCCATGATTGAGGCTTTGAACACTCCCAAGCTGCACCCCCCCACACACACACACCCTACAACCCACTCACACAGCAGGGTCAGAGAATGCAAATGTATCTGATGACAAGCACATAGAATCACCACCTAACTCCACTCTTCCCGGCTTGGGCAGACAGCATTTTTTAGTGTTAGCCAACCCAGAAGGGACAACAGGTCTGGGAAGGACACATGCAGTTTCTGTTGGACAGGTCAGCAGAGCTCAAGCTTGACGCCTGGGCTGACCTCCATCTCCACCCTTCCTCTGGGCTGCTGTTGAATCCAGGACAGAGGAATGCCACATCAGAGGAGGAAACCCCAGTGACTTCTTCCCCTTCTCCCAGACTCACTGGGGAAATTTCCAGTTACTAGTTCTGCCTTTCAAACCAGCCATTCTCAGCTCCAATGAACATACTGTTTTAGGCTGGCTTGCCCTCAAAATGACCCCAGTTCCTATAAATGCTTCCCCACCCATCCCTTTTCTGCTCATTTATCCATACATCCAGTCAGTAAGAATTTATTGAGCACCTACTGTGTGCTCTGTACTGTTCCTGATACAGAGAGTAGAGAGATGGACAGTGGTTTTTACCTTTCAGTCCACAGCCTAGTGAGAGAAACACTCAGATTAACAGGCCATTAAAATACCAGGTGCTAAGGGATGTGGTAGGGTGTATGTACATGGTAGCATGCAGAGCACTCCTCTCAAAGGGAAGTTTATTCTCCCCCACATCACACACACACACACACACATGCCTCCAACCTACCTACATTCTTCACCTTTTCACACTCTGCAATTCCTGCAGCAAGTCAGTGTGCTGTATTCCCATTGGGTCAGTGGGTATCTCCACAAAGGAGCACCTGAATACACACTGCTTTATGGTGTTCTCTACTTGCTTCCTGTACATACAGTTCCTCTCTTCCCTCATAAATATAAATACAATTCTTCACATCACCCAACACATTACTGAGCATAGAAGGAGCATCCAGGGAACCTCTTGGCCTGTCAACTTTTCCTCCATGCTGCAGCCAGAGTCATCTTTACAAAGCTCAGATGTCATCTCCCTTTGTAGATTCCTTGCTCTTAGGATAAATAACAAAATTCTGACATGAGTGAGAAACCCAGCCTGATCTACTGCTGTCTGACCCTCTAGCATCAGCTTGCTGTGCCATCTCCCTAGCGATATGTTCCATCCATGGGGCCTTTACAACCTCTGCACAGACCCTCTTCCTTCCCCATTATGCCTTTTTATTCCTGTTCCTCCCTCATAAGGCAGCTCAAGGATATCTTTTCCTTCCTTGGAAAGCTTCCTGCACCCACTAATTTAGATCAGTTTCTTTTCTCATTTGCCTCAGTGAACTATTTCTTTCCGTGAGAGCATTTATCTTTATCTCAATGTGAAATTAAACCTTCATCAGTGGATTACTGGATTAATATCTGCCTCCCCACTAAGCCTTCAACTACCTGAGAGCAGTGGCTGTGTTTGGTTTCATTCACAAACATATCTCAGCACCTGTCCCTGGGCTGATGTATATTAGGTGTTCAGTAAATATCTGCTGGATGAATGAATGAATTAATTAATTAATTAATTAACACTCAGTGCCTAAATGTGCCATGTTCTGTACTTGATCCTGGGAGTTCAAAGGTAATTAAGACTGGATTTCTACCCTCAAGAAGTTCATAGAAGGGAAGGAGATAAGTATTATAGGGTACTGAATGTAGGGACTGATTTTCAATGTCTGCTGTGGCCACAGGGATGGAGGGATGGCCTTGTGAGGGCCTATGCTTAGGCCCACTTGACAGTCATTATGTCATATTTGCTGTACTGACCCAGATCATGAAGGGCCGTTTGTCATGCTTCAGAGTTTGCACTTCAGCTCTGGTTTTCAGTCAGGGCATAAACCTTCTACAAAACCTTTAAAATAAGCTATACTATTATGTGTCTGCAAGATAGGGCTATTTGATCTACCTTTCTCCCCAGAAAAACTCTTCTGTTATGTAATAAAAATTAGTCCCCGGTAGCAAGGCTTTAAGTAACAGGTTACAGGCCTGGTAAAGAATGGAGTCAAAGGACTGAATTCAGTCGCCACCTGGTGGTCTGAGTTGCGCTGGCGTGTTTTTCAGAATAGGGCAAAGAGAGTTTGCTCTTTGCTGCACCGGTTTCTCTGCAGTTAATGAGACATGTCCATTAGTAAGCCAACCTAAGTATGCTTAGGGAACTAGGAAAAGATAGAAATAAGATGGCCTTTAGAGGAAAGGAAAGAATAGTTGGGTCGTGGGAAGCCCTGGGCAAGTTCACTATGGCAGGTGGTCCTTAGGTGGCCAGTCCGGGCTTGAGGTTGTGAGGAAAGAAAAGAAAGCTCACAAGTGTCTCACCTTTCTGTAGGCTGAATTTCTAAACTGGTCTAGATTGCCCATCATAAAAGATGGTGTGGCCACGGGGAGGGGATTCCCCAGCAATGTCTTCAAGCGTTTGTTTAACGGCTCTGTTTACTGCCTCTAAAGATGTGCTGAGGACCCTGGCCCTCACTTCATACTGAGATCAGTTTAAGCCACAGTACCAGATACCATTTCCGGTCCCTCGTCAGGTTTAACTGTCTTTCTGGCTTTTACTCTTAGCTGTCACTTGGAAGCAATCTCAAAACCTAATTCATACTAACATCATTTTGACAGATAATAAACTTACCTCTTCCAAGAATACCTGCTCCTTAAATGTAATAACGGAAAGATTCTTGGAAGAGGTAACGACTGAGTTCAATGTTAAGCAATTAAAAGGAGTTCACCAATCAAAGGGAAAGGGGGAGGGCAAGTCCAGAAAGGGGGACTAGCCTGAGGAAAAGCGTGGAGGCCAGAAGTATCATGGAATATGCAAGGAAATACCTCACAGTTGTTTTAAGGTCTTTCAGTCCTTAGCCACTCTAATTTCAGAGACTCCATCCCAAAATGTATTGCATGTATTCATATGTATTTCACATTAAATATAGTTTAAATTTGACTATGAATGGAGTTGAGTTAAAGCAACTAATAGCCATCACGTTACTTGTAAGCATTTATTAACTTTTCAGGATTTTTTGACACATTTTGAAGCCAAGACATTTTTTTTACCTCAAGTAGATAGTGTCTGATGAATAAAACAGCATGACTATCAGCATTTCTCCTAGAAAGAATAAAAACTCACATTTTATAAAGCGCTGAGGATATGCTAGACATAGTACTAAGTATTTTATATGCATTATTTCATTCAATCTTCACTGTAGTCATATAAAGCAGGTACTATTCTTATTCATATTTTAGAGAGGCGAAAACTAAGATCCAGAGAGCTTAAGTAAGTCTACACAGTAAGAGGCAGAAATGGGATTCAAATTCAGGCATTCTGCTAAGAGTCCACTTCCTTTTGTGGTAGAGAGCCCTCATAGCTAAAGTTTTCCTTATGTGTTAGGATTCAGCTGCTAAAAGAATGATATAGGTAAAACAGCCCTGTGAGAAAGTGGCCCAGATGAGCAGAGAATTTTGAGTCCAGTAGAGTGATAATGGGCCTCCAGACCCATCGGTTGCTAACTCTGTGACCTGGGCATTCTGCTCCTCTTGTCTGGTCATCAGGTTCCTTGTCTGCAAAAGGGGCAATCACAGTCCCATCTATTGCAGGCTTATGGTGAAGATTAAGCTTTAACATGTATAAAGCTCCACAAACAGTGCATGTCATGTAGTGTCATCGCTATCACCATCTCCATCATCATCATCTTTATTATTAAGGGACCAGCCTGCCTCAGAGCAGTAATAAGGTTGAGTTCGGACCAAGACCTGAAAACTGTTTCTCTGTCAAAGTCCTACCAAAACGCAATCCTTCTTAGCTTCAGAGATCAGGCAAGACCGGGCACACTCAGGGTGGCATGGCTGTAGATTGAAAACTGTTTCTTGAGATCATTCTACATTCCAGATTGTCAACTGTAAGTCCCACATAGCAAATGCACTCAGGGAATCCCATCCTGGTTACAAATCCAAGCCTTCTGCAATTCCTGCTCTGCTTCTTAAGCAGCAAATACAGGGGTAAAGATGTAACAGAGCATTTTGTCCTTACAAGTTTGTGTGTTTGTTTAAAGAGTGGCTTATGAAACTTAAAAAAAATCCCTTTCCATTTGTTCCTTTCTTCTGAGATCGTTGTTTTTAAAATCTTCCCTCCTTTAACCTTTTCCTGTTGGTTTTTGTTGTTTTGTTTTGTTTTCAGATTTCGCCTCGTTCTGCCAGAATTCAATCGCAGCAATATTGAGGTAGGAATCAGAGCTCTCAGAGTTCCTCGTCAAGGGAAGAATGACACCTCCCTTCTGTAGTAGCTGGATGGTTGTTTTCTAGGCCTCTGAGTGCTTCCCCCTATGTGTAGGTTTTAACTTTAAGTTTCTTGATGTAGCTACTCATCCACTAAGCCCATTAACTAACCCCCCAGTTCACTTTTATCTACTCAGAAAGACTTTATAAAGAAGCCCAGAGACAGTTAGGATATTGTATAATGTTGGGGGGAAAAAAACAGGCATTTTCAGGGAGATTTCATTTGTTAGATAAAATAATTCTCTAGAGTTAAATTTAAGATCCAGACTACCCAAGGATGAGGCTATATGTAAAATTTTAGGCCATGATTAAGTTTGCTCCTGAAAGTTTTCTGGCCTTCTCCTAAAATCAGGTCAAGGCTGGTTGTGTAGATACCTTTTGGGGAGGACCAGTCTAGTGATCTCCTGTCTGGAAGGGTACACCCCAACATGTGACTGGGAAACCCCTTCTCCCCAAGCTGCAGAAAGATCAGCCAAACCACCTACTGGCATGCCTGCCCTTGTGGTATTTGCATTCTAGAGCAGTGGTTCTCAGCCAGGGTCAGTTGGCAATATCTGAAGACAATTTTGGTTGTCATGACCTCAGGAGTGAAGGGCATGCTATAGGCACTTAGTGGGCAGAGGCTAAACATTCCACAGTGCCTGGGACAGTCCCTCACAACAAAGAGTGACCCATCCCAAAATGTCAATATTGCCGCTGTTGGGAAACCCCATTCTAGAGTGTGTGTGAGTGCATACGTGTGACAGAGTGAGGGAGACAGAAAACAAACATATATCGTATGTGTTGAACAAAACCCTGTACAGAAAGAAAAATCAGGACAAGAATAAGCAGTGCAAGTAGGTATGGAGATGGGGTTACACTCTGGGGTTTGTTGAGACGATTTGCTGAGATTATATGTGATATTCACTTAGCACATCAAATATGTGGTAGGTATTAAATAAATTATGCCATTGATTTTTTTTAGTTTATTTTGATATCATTAATCTACAATTAAATGAGTAATATTATGGTGATTACACTACCCCCTTCATCAGGTTCCCCCCCCCTGCCATTGATTTTATAAAAATTAATTTCAGTTATTCCACATCATGGCAAAGGGCAGTATAGCTAAATGATTTCATACACAACCTCTGAGGCCAAACTGCAAGGGTGAAGTCTCTTACCACAGGGCCTTGGACAAATCCCTTAACCTCTCAAAGGGCAGTCCTAGGGCATGGCAAATACTGAATTTATTACCATGTTCAATGAAACAGTTATTAAGAGAGGACTAGGTCTAGGGAAAATAGCCAAGAAACCAGAGAATTTAGCCAGGAGACCAAACAAGATGTTTCTGTTTGTTTTATTTTTTAGGAGCATCCTGATTTGCAGGTTGGGATGATTAGGAGTCAGTAGCAATACTGTCAAGAAGCTGGAAGTATGTCATATCTTTAATGCCAGATATTAAAGTCTAACCTATTAGTATTGTCTCATACACCATGGGGTTAGCATCTCCATGGCACAGCCATTTGGTAGATGATAGACTGTGGTCAATGAGAATGCATAGCTGACTTTCTCATAAATAATATTTCCTGAGCCCAGAGAAGGCAAAATGAGCCCAGGTCTTCCAGGAAAACCCAGATAAACTGCCCAGTATCAACAGCAGAGTGTACTAACCATGATATTTCTGAAAAAATGACAGTGGTATACACCAAGCATTTTATATAATGTTAACTTGTTCAATCCTGATAACAACCCTATGAGATTGGTACTGTTATCTTCATTTTGCAGTTGAGGAAACTGAGGCACAAAGAAGCTAAGGAACTTTCCCAGCATCACACAGTAAAGTAGTTTTAAGAAAAGGTAAACGTAGGAAGTCTGCTTCAAAGCTGCCCTTGCCAAGCTGCAAAGAGGTTCTTATTATTGCCAAGCATATATGATGCTCAAAAAATATTCATGGAATGAATTGATGTTCCATCATATTCCATTTATTTTCAACACTTGAATCTTCCCAGGGAACTGACACTTTGCTAAGATTACACAACTATCATAGTTTATTCAAGATAAGTTGGATGTCCTGGTAATACTGTGAACTTTGGAGCATAGCATAATGCAAGGGAACTCCTGTGGCCAGGGTTCCCAATAAATGAAGGGAAGACTACTAACTGGGATGTCTATTCGTGGTTCTACATTGTCTCACTTGGTAGATAGGTAGCTGCCACGTTTGCTGCCACCACGTGATCCCTCTGCATTTGTTGCCTCCATGAGCCAGCACAGAGGGGATCAGAAATGTCCATCCCCAAGGAGGGAAAGAGATTAGGAAACTCTGTTATAGGGTTTCCCACAGAATACCTTGCAGTGTCTTGAAAGCTAGAAATTCTCTACTAGGATATTCTAATTATTGTTCTCTATCCTGATAAGGTTCCAGAAACTACATGTCCAAACCAGGCATGGTACTTTGAAAATGCCCTGATTTGGCAACTCATTCAATTTTCCCCTTTCATTTTAGGTCTTGAGGTTTGAGAATATTCTGTCATCCATTCTCCACTTTGGAATCCTCCCACTGGCTAACAGTAAGAGATTCTTGGGAAACAACATTACTCTGCCATTGGCTAAATGTTGGGGATTGTTTGGGACTTTCCACCTCAAAGCTCATATTTCTAGAATGTTGTTATGGATCCAGGCTAGCATCGGAATTTACAAAGGTTGTACCATCATTTAGATATGGTTGCAAAATTAGTTGTTTGAGGTCCAAGCCCTGTTGGCAGCTCTACTTGTAGACTGAGGAGGAATAGCTAACTCGGGTTGAGTTAAGGAGACTGAAACCACTTCTTAGGCAGTAAAGAGTCTCATTCAGGTCAGCCAGAAATGACCTTACTCTCCCTCAAGGGTGTCTCTGTGATTCCTATGCAAAGACCACCATATGAATAGACACAGTTTTAATGGACAATCCTAGGCCTTCTGCCTATACTGCAATTGTTCACAAACCACAGCATCTGGAGTTTGGCTTGGTTAAAATTTATATTATTAGAGACGAAAATGTTCTCAGACCCAGTAATTAAGGTATTTTCAAAATATAAATTGGACAAGTTGCCAGCATTTTTCTGCCATCCAAATGCATACAATTGCAGGTAAATTTTATTAAGCACATATCAATTAACCATTCTTCCAGGGAAATGCACAGGACGCATCAAAGACAATAAAAACAGAGAACCAGTGAGAATGAAAAGATAGATTATTAAAAAGCTGCTTGTTATTCTCTTACTAAAAAGTTTGCCAAAACTTCTGTGCCTGTGCCTAATTATTTTACATCTTAATCTATATTTTAGCAAAATTGCAGCAGGGATTTCCTCTGCCCAGCCCATACAAAATCTCATTCGTCAATTCAGATATTGAAGTTTTTGAGGTAAGAATGTGAACATTCTCTTAACTGCCCCATTTCTTTTCACAGTAAAATAAGCCTCTTCCTGTATTTTTTTATTTTGTTCTGCTTTGTTTTTTCCCAGCTCAGGGAATTTCACAAACAAAATATTTAGTTCTTAAAACTTGCAGTTAACAATGAAAAGCATTTAAACTTGAGTTTTAAAAATCAGACCAATTTACCTTTACAGCCACAATTATTCACACCACAGTACAAGATGCAGTGCGCTTTATTTTTTGTATTCTATAAGACAACCTGTAAAGCCAGGATTATTAGTCCCATTTTATAGATGAGGAAAGTAAGACTCAGAGGGGTGACATGGTTTATGTAGCTGGAAAAGGGCAGGGCTGCAACCAGACTGGCTCTTTTGATTCCTTTACGAATTTTCACCTGAGCCAAAGACCCTCCCCTGGGTTCAGCAATCTGTTGTTTGCAGCTTCCTGCTTAATCATCAACAAACTTCAGAGAAACTTTTGACTTCTGTTTTGGCGTTTTCTTGTGTGGTGGATGGAAATTGATTCTGATGGAGTTCTCCCATCCTATACACTCTCCCACATTCTGTTTTCCCTCCCACCTCCCCATCTATAATTGTGTAAGTCAAAGAAGGTGGCCGTAATCCAAAATGGCCTGTTCCTATGTCTGAGGCACTCACAAAGGGGACAGGGGTCAGGGAGGGTGTCACAGTAGGACATGGTAAAGAAACCGTCTCTCCTCCACCCCTCAGATAGGCCCAGAAATCCTATGGCTGCAGGTGCCCAAGGTTTGATGTTATCTTCACTGTTGCATCCTTTCCAGGGTTTCCTTTTGATTTCTACTGACCTCAAGTATGAAACATCCTTAAAGCAGCAGCCAAGTTTCCGTGGCTGGGAAGGTCTGAGCCTGATGAATGGACAGTGGAGGGGGAAGCCAGTTCCTTGATGGCCTGTCTGGAGTCCAGGGCAGGAAGTAGCCCTCCATTCCAGTCCAGCCCTTAATCCCACAGCTACTGTAAACCCAGACGGGGAAGAGAGTGCACACTGGGATTGTAAAGCCCTCATGAAGTGCTTAGACTGAAAGTTTTCTTTCTGAAGCCCTCAGGAACAGAGAGGTAAACTGGGTTTTGAAGAGCTAAATCAGGACGTGTTTGGAATGGGTGGATGTTTGAATGGGTGTTCATATTTGCATTCGTGTTGTGTATTCCTGTGTTTAGAAGACTCTGGGGACAAAAGCTAGGCAAGTACTGCTGACAGAGTGCATGAGAAACTCTGAAGTACAGGTTTGCATTGGTCATTATCTGCGGAGACCCCTTCAGCCCATTAAGCTCTCCAGGGTTCCCTCTTTCCCACATGTTGGCTTGTATGTTTTAAATTTACTGCTACTCTTCCCTGTATTTAATTAAAATTTGATTTTCTAACAGTGTCAACCTTGTATTTTTATTTGAGAAATTTTACTAACTGGATTTTAAAAAATAATATAAGACAGAGATGATAGGAGAGCATCTCGTGTCTTTAACACTGATGAAAAATGAGGTTGTACAGATTTCAAGGCTTGATCTTAAAAGGGAACACCTCACCTCTTAGACATTTCCAGTGGCAAAGAGAGGGAGCACAGGAAACTCTGGAATTTACATCACTTCTTTAAGTTTTAGGCTGTTTTCCCTCCCAGCTTAAATGAAATGGCAATGTGGTGTACTACAGCCAGGTAATTCTACATAATTCACAGCTGATGATGATATGAATGTTGTTCGAACACCTAATCAGCAGGGTGAAATTAGGGCAGAAGAGGAGGAAAGGGGAATGGATAGTGTAAGAAATGAATAGAAACCACAAAGTGTCTTTTGTGGTGCTGACAGTCTAGTGGGCGAATGAAGTGAGCCATTTATTGGACATCTTAGCAAGTGCCCAGCCCTATGCTGGCTACTTCACCAGTGTCATTTCATTTAATCCTGACAGCCACTCTATGAAGAATTACTATCCCATTATATAGATGAAGAAACAAAAGCTTAAGAGAGTTTGACCACGCAGAGCTGAAGAATGACAGAGATACAATTGAATCTTTCTGATTCCGAGTTCTCTGTTCTTTACATGAGGTAAGACTAGAAACTAGAACCACTTGAAGCTTACTTACTGCTATGATCAAGAGGCACTGCATATGATCATAGAGTACCTTGTCATCAAAGAAGACTAGACTGGGAAGCCCTGGCTAATCCATAGGGACTGCAATTTACTCATCTTTGTAGTGCACATCTGGCCATAATAGTTGCCCCCATCCGTGCTGGAATAAATGATAAACTGTTAAGTTTCATTCTTTTGAATGCTCTGTTGTGACAGAGGTTATCTAATGTGTATCCACAAGTTCATTCTGAAACATTACATATTTTCTGTTGTATTTTATTTAAACATGTTTCTTAGTTCCAAGCATCTTTTTCCCCTCATTGCTGGGGATGTAAAACTCCAGGCAGATGTATTCATTAGAGCAGTTGGACCTGATCCAGGTTCAGTGCTGAAAAGCACTTCCAAAACCAAGAATAACTAGATCATACTAAAAATACTGGCTTTAGCTTAGCTTTAGCCTGGAAGAGAATAACCAGTAAATATCCCAAAAGGTAAACACTGGAGGGCAGTCTAACTCAAAGAGAGAAAAGCGATTGGTGAGCGTTTCGAGCCTCGTCGCTTGCCGTCCCCCACGCCTGCCGCGCACCCGGCCGCGCCTGCGCGCTGAGTTGCGGAAGGTGGTGCTTCAGTCCTAGGTAGTGCGTGGCAGCGGCTCTTCAAAGCAAATCCGCGAGTTTTCGCCGCCGTTGTCGCCGCTATGAGTCGCAGCTATAATGATGAGCTTCAGTTCTTGGAAAAGATTAATAAAAACTGCTGGAGAATCAAGAAGGGCTTCGTGCCCAACATGCAGGTGAGGCGGACGAGGGGTCTTCCCGGCCGAATCCCGCGGCGCCTCCCGGCCAACCTGCCCCTCCCGCGCGGCCGACCCCTAGCGGCGCTGGGACCGCCCCCGCGCCCCCAGCCCTCTGGCCTCCCGGGCGGCCCACCGCGGGCCGGCCCACCTCCCTACAGAAGAGATTCCGCAAACCAGGAGGACGAGCAGGGCGGAGTCTAGGGAATCCAATGCAAAACTGACATTTGCAGAGCGTTTTCCCACAGATGTCTCGTAAACGCCCCGTGAGATGTGTTATATTCCTGAACTTCAGAGATATTGGTGGTGTTTTACAACAAAGTGGCACAGCCAGTACGGGGTAAAGTTCGTGAGACGAATTCGGTTCCTCTGCGTCATGCTGGTCATTTACGTGACGTTGACAGACCTGTGTTTGCTGAACCAGGTTTTTAGCGCAGAAAGTTCACAGGGCAGGGTTTTTTTTTTTTTGGTTGTTTGTTTTTAATACTTCACAGAAGGATCGTGAGGAACAGGCCGTGACACAGCTTCCTCTACCCACACAGTAAGAATAAGAAGCTCAGCAGGGCTTGATGTCCAGTTCACTTCTTTTTCCTCTGACAGGATGATGTATTCCCGATGGAGACTTGGGAGCCCAAAACCAGAGTTTGAAAACCTGGGCTTGCTGTATCTCAGGCTTCCATGCCCTTTGTGTTATTTTCCATTAAAATGAAGAAAGAAGGCATTTGTGAGGCTTTGATGCATATGTTAAGTGGTTTTTGAAATCCCTTAAGATGCCCTGTCAGTGTACTGAAGGTTTTTGATCCTGTGTCGTGGTAAACGTTCCTGAGAGCCACTCCACCCTTTTACTCAATATCAAAACTTAGTGTCCTCTGTGAGCAAAGCACTTAGCTAGACATGGAGGAGAGAAAAAGCCCACGGTTCTGACCCCTTTTTGCCCTGTTTTCTGTTTCACCAGTTTGTTGACTCTGGTTTCCTGAATGCAGGAGTAGAAAATAAATTCATAGCATGATGATTGTAAAAAGATTGTAACACATACTATCGTCTGGCAGCAATTCTGGCTTAACTTTTGATGCATAGACTGCTGCCAGTTCTGCCTAAGAGCAAGTCTGGTTTTGGTAGGCAGTTCTAGTTTAACTACTTGTACAACATTTTACTTCCACCTCTCCCTTGGGAATGAAGAGTTGAAATCTTAATATATTGCTTTTAGAAAGTTACTTACCTTTATGCTGAGCTTGAATTGTATTCTTACTCTCATGAAGTAGTGAATTTCACACTAATAATGATCATATCTCTCTTAGGCTCTGTTCCTCCCCTAAGATCCACGTGCTGCACTAAAATTTCCTCTTTGTTCCCTAAAATCACTCCTCTCCCATCTTTATGCCATCTTTGTGTTCAGCTTCTCCATTTGTTGCTGCTCTAGTGGTGTGTCTGTCTTTTAAGAACTAGCTCAAGCAGTGAACCAACTATTCACAAAAAGTGAGCAAACTGAAGCCTCCCCCCTGGCTGCCTACCACGGTTGAGCCACTTGTTCATTAGGTTCTTCCATACCACTCAGTACTTCTGTCATACACTTGTCTCATTACACCCTTAATTTTCTAGTCTGGGCTGTATCCTAGACTGGAAACTCCTCAAAAGCAAGATCTTGCATATTCTTTGGTCCTCTCGTGCCCAGTACACTGCCTGGTGCTGAACTAAGCCCTCAGTAAATGTCCAATGAATTAATAAATGTGGCCCTTAGAAAATTCTACTGAAGACATTTTCCATCAACTCATACATTATTATTCATGCTGAGATAGTCGTCTTTCTCATAAAAGAAATAAATTTAACTTGTCCAGATTATTAAGTGTTAAATCCATGGTTCTTCATTTCTGGGCAGCTCCTTCATAATATTTGATCTCTGATAAAATTGTTTGGGTCTTTTGTCTTACATAATTGTATCTTCCAGTGCCTCTATTGTCAAGCTTCTTTATCCTCTTAAAATTATATAGGTTATAGAACTAAACACAAAGCTATAGAGCTGCATGTTAAAATTGTTTTACTATTTACCTAAGCCTAGATTTGTACATCAGCACAGGACACAATAAAGTGTCATGTGCTATTGTCTTAGGCACATTAAAAAATACACTAAGCACTAAGATCGGGTGACTGCATTTTTATGTTCTAGAATCTTGAGTTTTGATTCATATGCCTTTTCAAAACCCACTGATATTTTAAAAGCACAGGAGTAATGAGACCTTTGGCCTTTCTGAGAGCATAGTTGGAAGACTTCTTTTTCACACACACACACACACAAAAAATTTTTACCTGTTAAATTCTTAAGTGTAGCATTGAGAAGAGAATAAACAAAACAATTTGTTAACATTGCAAAATATATTTTTAAGATAAAATTGAAGATGGGAACATTTTATCATCTTTGATGGGAATTTTCTGCTTGTTTAAGGCAATGTAAAAGTGTTTCATAAAGAGCAAAGCAAAATAAATACTGCATTACAGTGTTGGTGTTCTATCCAGTGCCTACATATCATGTACATGTGCTCAGACATAGTTTTTCCTTTCCTTTGGTATCAGGTTGAAGGAGTTTTCTATGTGAATGATGCTCTGGAAAAACTAATGTTTGAGGAATTAAGGAATGCCTGTCGAGGTGGTGGTAAGTATGTTAGCATTTTACATGTGACAGTACAAGTCGTGTCTTCCCTGTAGCCCTTAAAGTGCTAACTCAACTATGACTTAAAAACACAGATGTATCGTCAAGGAATGATCAAGATTTGAAATGTGACTCAAAGACTGTACATATTTGTGACCACATTGTTAGTCCCCTGACCTCGTAGAAACCATTTGGTTTTGCAGCTAACCTTGGACCATAATAATAAGAGCTACCACCTATTGCGCACTTACTGTGTGCCAGGCACCTCACTAGGTGCTTTACATAGATTATCTCATGTAATTCTTAGAGAAACTCTAGCAGAAAGATACTGTCTCCGTTTTACAGATGTGTAAGTCAAGACTCTGAGCGTAAGTGATTTGTGCACAGCTTCTCAGTGACAGAGCCAGAACTCAGATGCAGGCGTGTTGATTCCAAAGTGGGTGTTCTTAACCACCACCCTGACTAGCCTCACTGACCTTCATTTATCTCTATAAAAGTTTATTACACCTGTCTTTGCACAACTGCAGTGATGTTTAGAGATAAATGGATAAAGCTATAATATATGGTATGATATAGTATAATACAATGTAATATAGTGGTGATGGTGAAATAGAAATCTAGTTTTGACCCTTTTATTTTTTTTACCTCAGCAAACTAAGTCTCACCTCTCTCCCTGCTAAAGTGTCCTGACTTGTCTAAAATGACACAGCAACCAAGGCACAGCTGAGCCTAGAAGCCCATCGCATCCCTGACCCTCAGTCCAGTGCTTTCCCAGCTCTCCCATATTGCCCTCCTTTGTCACTTAGAATACAACCAGTGCTGATTTTTTTGACAAATAATATGAACTGTTGAAAGAATATTTCCTTTTATATTGACAACATAATGTTTTAACAGATTTTGCACCGCTCAGTGCAATATTTGCAAGGCTGATTGCCCTCACCACCTTCCTGTACATGATCTGCCTTGAAGGAGTTCCTTTCCCACTTCCATCTCAGACATCCTTTATCCTTTCTTGTTTTGGTGGTCCTAACTGCTGCCCCTTCATGTAATGCAATCTGAAAATACAGGAATATACTTCATGCCAGAGACCAAATGTGTCCTCTTTTTTGATAATGAATTTTTGTCTTCAGGAGTTGGTGGCTTCCTCCCAGCCATGAAACAGATTGGCAATGTGGCCGCCCTGCCTGGGATTGTTCATGTGAGTCCTTGTTAGGGCATTAATCATTTATATTTCCTTAGTCTAACAGTTTGTTGATTGGATGAATGACCATGCCTGACTAATAGTGATGTCATTTAGACAGTGACCTTCCAACATCTAGAAATAGCCACAAAGAACTGAGTCTGGATAACATTTCAGTTTCTGTTCCCCTTTGGATTGAATCTCTTAAGTGTTTGAGAACCTTTGAAGTCGTTTTTTTTTTCTTGTTTCTTTGTCATAGTACGTCATTATTCCTAGGTCAGTGTTCCGCCATTGAAAGTTTCATTGTGGGCTCATTCAAGAGGGTGTCTGGGGAAAAAATGGAAGAAGTTTAAGGCTTAGTACTGAGAGATGGGAGAAAGGACAGTGTAGCTATTTTGGGCGAGATTGGAAAAGGAGGGTGATGGCTGTCACAGGATAGAACTGGATGGTACAAGTGGGGCCCCCACCACAATCTAACATTGAGATTCTATCTTTAAAGGAAAAGGTTAAAATAAATCTACCCAACAGACATTTTTTGAGGTCTTTATGCCAGCTACTGTGCTGGGCACTGGGGGAATGACCCAATGTACAAGACATGGCTTGTACATTTAAGGAAATCAAAATTGTCTAGTTTTTATCCTTACCCTGTTTTACCTGCATTCTTCCTGGGTCAGGATCCTTTCCTAGGCCCCAGATAAAATGTATAGCATTCATACCATCAACTGAACCACAGTTGCTTGTGATGGCTTAAACGCTAAGGACCTGAATAAATTGGCTATTTCTTTTCTCTTAACCTGACACAACCACATGTCATTGTCTAAAGATCATCTTTAAAATGTAATAATACATTAAAATTGATAGGGTGGTCCTCCTATATTGTGTTATACTGAGGCTTTTCTATTTTCGGTTTCCTTATTTAATGGTTAAACTAAAAAAAGGTTTTTTTCCTGCTATATTTAGCTATATAATTAGGAATTTTTATACCTGATTTCCACCAATAGAGAAGATTTCATGAAAACAGGATCTTGAACTGAAGAAGGCTTTAGCCCACAGCCTGTTTGAGAATTAGTATCAGGTCCATCAGGCAACCAGGTTGAGAAAGCTGTATTTCATTTTCTTACTCTCTTTCAGCGATCCATTGGGCTTCCTGATGTCCACTCAGGTTATGGATTTGCTATTGGGAATATGGCAGCCTTTGATATGAGTGACCCGGAAGCAGTGGTATCCCCAGGTAAGGTCACTGTGCACCTCAGCTGGAAGGTGTGAATCATCGCCTTTCTGAAATAGAGCATGGCTTTTTGTGTGTGTGCATCTCTCAGTCTCATTGTATTCTGTCATTTCTTTTCCTCTCATTTACTAAATGAATTAATTTTGGACACTCAGAGACTATTAAATGTCAAGTAAAACAGACTTACTGAAAATTATACAGCAGAAAAGATGTGTATAGCCAGAAGTAAATAATGGTGATGATAAGAACAAACACAAGTACCTCCTAGGTACTTGGTAATAGCACTGTTCTAATTAATTTACATGACTTCACTGCACTTCCACTGAAAATATTTCACACCAGAGATAGTATCTTTTTCAGAGTCTGAAAAAAATAAAAGATGAAAGTTTAAATTTTATCTTGAGGGTTCTGCCTCTAGCAATGGTGACAAGGTTGTTTTAAACCAGTCTTCTGCCAAGAATAGTAAGAAAGGCTGGATAAAAATTTTAAGACAAAACAAAACCAAGACACATCTGTTTGAATATATAGGAAAGCTATTAAGGTAGTAAGAATTTGTGAGGCTAAAATCCAGAGGAAAAATGCAAATACATGAGCCTAACATTTAGCACTGTTCTTCCCTTGAGGTAATGGCAGATTTCAATCAGTAAAGATAAAGCCAATTTGAACAATCCAGTTAACAAACTTGACACCTTGTCTGTCCTCTGTTGTATGTGTGTGGTTATGTGTGCATGCACATTACAGTGCATCTAAGAACTGTAGAATACATATTTTTTTCGGGTGTACACAGGATGTTTGTCAAAACTGACCATGTGCTGAGCCATAAAGCAGGTCTCAAATTTCAAAGCACTGAAATCATAGAGCAGCAGTTCTCAAACTCTCTGGACTCAAGACCCCTTTATATTCTTAAAAATTATTGAGAGTTGATCTCAAAAGCTTTTATCAATCTTTACCTTACTAGAATTAAAATTGAGAAATGTTTAAAATAATCATGCACAAGTACATGTTTCATTATCCATCAGAGCAAATGAATTATCACATGTCATGTAGCCACTGGAAAACTTTACTGTACACTTGAGAAAATACATTTAAAAGGCTACTAATGTCTTAGCACTGGTGTACAATTAGTCTTATAGACTTGAAAGGCTCTCTGGACTACATTTAAGAACCACTGGTATAGAGAGCATTGTCCTACCACAGTGGAATTGAGTTAGAAATCATTAACAACAAAAAGTAGGAAAAAAACTTCACATATTTATAAATTAATCAGTATGCATCTAACCCATGGGTCAAAAAAAAATGGACACTGCAAAACCATTTTTAACTTAACATTAATAAAAAATACATAGGTCTAAAAATTGTGGGTTACTGTTAATGCCATACTTGGATAGAAACATATAACCTTAAATATACAAATTAGAAAAAAAAGACTGAAATATCAATAATTTAAGCATCTACCCCCAAAATGTTAGAGAAAGAACAGCAAATTAAACCCAAAAAAAGACAAAGATGGAAATCATTCAGAGTAAAATTAATGAAATAATATATAATAGGATCAATAAAGCCAAAAGTTGTTTCCTCAAAAAAACTAACAGAATGCATGTACCCTCCGTAAGATTGATAAAAAATAAAACCATGTAATTCTCATTTTAATCTCTAGTTAGATGTTACTCATTGCTCATTACCTCCTCCCTGGCCCACAAAGTACCTTTAGCATGTACTGTTACTGTGAGTTGCTTTGGTGTCATCAGACTTTCCCTACAGAGAACCACTTTGTTGGTTGCTTTAAAGCAGTTATCTTTAAAAGAATGGCTCTCTTGTAAACCCTGTGTTAACCGTGGGAAGCACAGGTAACCATGCCCAACTACCTGGTTTGCTAATATTTAACTATCTGTTTTGTAGGTGGTGTTGGATTTGACATCAACTGTGGTGTCCGTTTGCTAAGAACCAATTTAGATGAAAGTGATGTCCAGCCCGTGAAGGAGCAACTTGCCCAAGCTATGTTTGATCACATTCCTGTGGGGGTCGGATCAAAAGGCGTCATCCCAATGAATGCCAAGTAAGAGCACAAGTTTCCAGTAAATTGAGAGAGAGAATAACCGTCTGAGCCTCACCTTCATTTTCAGTGTTGAACACTTACGAGGTGGACTTTTCAGTCACTTTTCAAGAAGTAGTAATGAATTGAGTTTTTAAGCATGAGGTCCAGCCCATTTACTAGAAACATTAGTCAACTAATAATCATTGTAACAGCCCTTGATTTATAGTAGAATTTATAATAGGATCATGTTTACTGACATTTACTGAGTACTTCTTATATGCAAGGCACTAGTTATAGTTTACATGTATCAAATCATGTAGATAATAACCCTGATGTTATCCCTAATATAGAAGAAAGGAAACTTAGGTTTAGAGAGATGGTAGTAAATAAGCTAGTTAGTAAAGTGAGGATTCAGCCAAAGATCTTTTGGCTTCAGAGACTAATTTGAACCCCTTACCTGTTGTCAGTAAACCTTTTGTCAGTGAATTTATCTACAACCTTTCTTTTTGAATGATAGCATGAATGTGTTCTCAGTTAAGATGTTTTATGTTTCTAAAGTAGAGAATTAACGTAACTCTCTTTTAGATGGCCATTGACAGGACTGTGTCATAGTTCATGTAAAGCTATACACCTTAAACTTTGCAAAAGGGTGTACTGAACAAGTTTGTTTCTTTAACATCTTCTATCTTTAAAAGTCATGTGAATTTTGCATTCTATTTACATATATGTACATACATTAATATTAAAATACCTTTAACTGTTACCTGTTACCTACCTATGCAATGCCCCTCCCCCAAAAAAGGAAAAAGTAAAATTGATAAACTTGTAAGATTTATCCTGTGATTTCATGTTGTCCCTGACATGTAGCCCACATTGAAATGCATACCTGGAACGTAAAAATAAATTCCAAGCACCTTTATAAGTATTTCAAATAGAAATTTTTTTTTAATAAATAATGTTTGAAGTGAGCTGTAGAGGGGAGAGAACATTGAACATTGTGATCTCCCATGGTAGTGTTTGGAAGAGGGCTTAGACAAAGAGCAAAGTTTTTCCTCTAGGGGTTTAATGTATGTGCTCTTCAGCTTCAAAATGAAGGTGTAATAAAGCCACATAGTACTTCTGGGGAGATGGGAATAGACCTTAAAATTTAATCTGAATTGCTGAGGATATTTAGATTGCTTTATTTATCATCTGACTATAATTTTTCTTAAGTTGTTAGTGAAGGTGGTTAGCTGTGGTAAAGTTAGTGGTAGATAATTAAAATCTGATTATGGCTATAAATTTTCTATGGCTGCTTAATCACCATCTCATAGAATTCAGGATCATAGAGGCAAACTCTAACATAAATAAGATTTGAATAGTACAACGGGATGTATAAATGTCAAGGACTATAATCATCTCTAATAGGACATTCATTATTTTACATGGCAATTATTTATATAATTGCTTCCCTCAAAAAAATTAGTCACTAAAAGTGTAAACTTTTTGTCTAGCACGCCTGTTGCCCAGGCCATAGTCAGGAAATGTAGTGTTTTCCTCTGGCCTTTTGAGGTGTGGTCATCCTTAGGTTCGATCTGCTTTGGCTGTGAATTGACCAGCACCTTATTCCTCACTCAGAGACTTGGAGGAGGCCTTGGAGATGGGTGTGGACTGGTCCTTAAGAGAAGGCTACGCCTGGGCTGAAGACAAGGAGCATTGCGAGGAGTATGGACGGATGCTGCAAGCTGACCCCAACAAGGTCTCTGCAAGGGCTAAAAAGAGAGGCCTTCCTCAGGTAACACTCACTTCTGAGGGGCAGAGTGTTCGTTTTTTTCCTTATTTTGTTTTTGTAGGGGTAAAAAATCTGACTTACATGTTGCAAATAAATATATTGCCAGTTTTTCTCACAGTATATCAAAAAGAACACTAGTTTGTTTATGCTTTGTTCTTACTCTCTTAAAAAGCTTTCAGGAGCTTTGCAGATGTTAATAAAATGAAATATCATGAATTAGAAGTGGATGAGAGAAAAAATAATGATAAGGTGAAAAATGTATGCCAAAATTGATATGTGCATACTTTGACAGTCTGAAGATTTAGCCAAAAGTTCTCTGGCATCTAAGATGAAAAGCAATACCCTATCAGTTCATGGTGTCCATGAGAATAAAATACACCAGATGTTTGTTTGGCATTTACAGCTAATTGTGATGGCTTTGCCACTGATTCTTCTCTGTGACCTTTGGCAAGCCTCTTTCGCCTGTGTGGGTCTTGTTTTCTCACCAACATTGGGATAGTTAAAACTAGGCAACCTCTCAGCCTCTAAGGACTCTTCCAGTACTGCCATCCTCTAGTTCCCTAAATCATTAGTTCCCATAATGAGATATAGTCTTTTAAAGATGAATAATGGTAGGTGTCAGTGAACTCACAGGTGTTTCAAAATCATTTGAACTTGGACCTTGTGTAAGAGTCAGCATTCAGCAGAGTTCATCCCAAAATTTGATTTTTCTCTCCATGATGTTTAAAATGTCTTATGAGCCACTTGCTGGCCTGAGTTTTGGTTTATAAAGCTTTTAATGTATGTGCACCTCAAGCAGATGATGATACAATAAACTTCAGGTGCAGCTCTCCATTATTTTTGTGTGGAATATTACTTTAAATGAGTGAAGCATTTCTAAGGCTTAGAAAATATTTTTGTTGCATAAAAAACTATTTGTGTAGTTATTTTTTGTTGTTAACGGTTGTTTTTCCCTATTTACCTATGGGTGGTTTTTTTTTAATGTAATAGAAACTATTTTATCAGACCTTCTTACATTTCCAGTTGGGGACCCTAGGAGCAGGCAACCACTATGCAGAAATCCAGGTTGTGGATGAGATTTTCAATGAGTATGCTGCTAAGAAAATGGGCATCGACCATAAGGGACAGGTGTGTGTGATGATCCACAGTGGAAGCAGAGGCTTGGGCCACCAAGTAGCCACAGGTATATTCTGGACCTACTTTTTAGCTTGGTGCTAAAATGTACATTTCATGGGGAACCATACAGAGATTTAAGTGAGAATACTCTGGAACTGTACTGTGTAGATTTTTACCCTGGTTCTCCTCACTAGCTGTGTGACCTTGAACAAATTTAAATTTACTTCACTAGGCCTTAACTTCCTTGTCTGTAAAAAAGAAACAGGAATAATAACTATTTCCTATGGTGGTGTCATAGGAGATGAAATGAAATAATATATGTAAAGTGCTTCAGGCAGTGCCTGACACTTGGTACATACTCAAAAAAAATGGCTCCAGTTATTATGATTACTCTTATAGATTTACAGATACTCTGACCAAGAAAGAGCAAGGAAGAACCTAACTTGTAGAGTTTATGATGTATAGAAATAAGTTTGAGATACCTGTGCTGCAGGATTAGGTGTGATGGTTGATTCAGTGGTGAAACAGGCAAGGACTCTGCCCTCAGATTGTCTTATGAAGGAGATGTCACATTCATTCAAAAGAAACAGTAAAGACAGAAGGTAGTAATTGATAAAATATTATAGGAGAGACAAGTATTTAGGAAACGATTTTAGAGATGGCTTTGTGGACACATAACAGTTGCAGTTTGGACAGTCATGTACAAAGGACATGATCAAAAATGCACAAATAAAAGCAGTAGGCAACAAAACAGTGGGAAGGTCACTTTGGAATATTGTAGATGTGAAAGGATGTAAGAATATATGAAAAGTTACATGGACACATGGAAATCATTATAAACTTTAAATTGCACACTTTAGTTCATCCTTGTATGTACATTTCATCCTATAGGAATTTAATAAATTGTGCCAACCTGACCTGTTAGAATATTTAATCTAGCAACTATATGAAGCATGACAATAGAGCATGAACTTTCTACTGCTCTGCACTTTGTCATGGATTTGATTTCCTGCAGAAGATCTAGCCTCTTGTCTCCAGCTCTTGTATATTAAGTCACTAAAAATTATCTTTAAAAACCACAACGGTAATGAAGTTCATCTTACTACTTCTCTTATTCCTTCACATGCCAGAGAAGGAACATCCAAGACCATGTTGTTGCTCTTTATGGACCCATCTCATTCCCCTCACAAGTTCCTAGAGGGCAGATGTCTTTGTAGCCCATGTAGCTTGTGTCACAAGCTCTGAGAAAAGATTCTCAATAAATATATCCTGACCAAGCAAGTAGATGAACTCAGAAACCTTATGAAGGAAAAGTTGTATTTTACTTGACTTTTATAGAATGGGCTTGAATGTGCCTACCTTTCTGCACTGAATCTGAATTACAGAGGGAAAGCTGGCTGGTTTGGATTTGTTGCTCTCTTGTTTCAGATGCACTGGTAGCTATGGAAAAAGCCATGAAGAGAGACAAGATTATAGTCAACGATCGTCAGTTGGCTTGTGCTCGAATCGCTTCCGCTGAGGGTCAGGACTACCTGAAGGGAATGGCAGCAGCTGGGAACTATGCCTGGGTCAACCGGTCGTCCATGACTTTCTTAACCCGTCAGGTACATTTGAAGTTGCTCTTCTGTCCCAAGTAATTCATGATGAAGTTAAGTGCTTTACAACATAGTATAGTCAAATCAGACCTGTAGGATTTGGTTTTGGAAATTTGTGTAACAAATAATCAAAATATTGGATAAGGGTCCAAGCTTTTGGTGTCTCTTTAAACTAAATCAACAAGTTATCAGGCATAGGGAATGAAGGAGGAAGAGAAGCCAGAATTATTCTAGAATTTGCCCTGAGCTGCAGGGAAGACAGAAGTGCCATTCACTGAGATTGAGAAGGCTAAGGCTCAGGAAGAAGCAGATCTAAGGGTGGGATCAAGGGTTGCCAAGCAGCTTTTCAACCAAAGTTGGGACTTATGGAGTGGAATTTGCTATGTGGTCTAAAGGACAGTTTTTGTCCTTTATGTGAAGATTAATAATAGTGCTTTTTTTGAACTCTTAAGTTCCTCACTCCCTTCAGGAACAGACTAGCTGAAATCAATAAGGTAAATTCTGAAGAGCTGGCTGCTTTTAACCTAAGCTTTTTCTCTTAGGCTTTTGCCAAGGTCTTCAACACAACCCCTGATGACTTGGACCTACATGTGATCTATGATGTTTCTCACAATATTGCCAAAGTGGAACAGCATGTGGTGGACGGGAAGGAGCGGACGCTGCTAGTACACAGGAAGGGGTCCACCCGAGCTTTCCCTCCTCACCATCCCCTCATTGCCGTCGATTACCAAGTACATGCTAAGCTGTTTCTGGTTTTAAGCTGTGGGGGCATGCGTTAGATAGTGCTAAAACATGGATGAATTTAAACAGGAAAGCAGCCCTTGTGAAAAGAAGATGGTGTCCCACCCTTGAGAACCATGATTTCTGGTCTCGGAAGACCATCATCTGTGCTTGCAGTGTGCTGTCTAAAAAGTGCTGTATGGAGAATGTTTTACTAAGATGAACTAAGATGATGTTTTTCAAGGCTATGAATGATTGGAGGACAGGGTTAAGATTAAATCAATCTGTTTAATTCCATTTATCCTTTTAGTGTGTATGGCTGTGATAGTTAGAAAGCCCCTTAGTCTACTCCCATTTCACCAATGAGAAACCGAAGCCTGGAGAGGGCAGGTGCTCATATGGTTCTTACTAATAATACTTCCCTATGTGTTTGAATTTTGCTTTGCTCTTACGTTCAGCCTGTCTTCTGCTGCCTTCCTGTTCCTCACATTTTCATTTCTTTCCTCTTACCTGCCTTCTCAATTTCAAAGAATCAAAATAAGGTCTTCATGTAGTTGTGAGAGCAGTGCATTTAGAGGCCCAGGTTTCTCCCAGAATCCTTCAGTGCAAGAGGGAGTGTAAGTCTCAGGGATAAAACGCTCGTGTTTTCTTAAATTTTACCGTGTTTGATTTGTGTGCATCCTCAGCTCACTGGACAGCCAGTGCTCATTGGTGGCACCATGGGAACCTGTAGTTATGTTCTTACTGGCACTGAACAGGGCATGACCGAGACCTTTGGAACAACTTGTCATGGAGCGGTAAGGAAAAAAAACTTAGAAATGACTCTTCATAGTCATTTGTGCACATTTTGACAAGTAAATGTATCTGATTGATCATTAACAAAGTTGAGGTTTGTGTCTGGCTTGTCTCCTACCTGAATTTATTCCTATTATATACAGTCTAGTGAACTGACTGAGATCACCTAGTATCTCTACATTAGTTGAGTCATTGTGGAACCAGGGACTGTTCCTCATCTCTGCAAGTCCACAAAATCCAGACTGAGAATTGTCACACTAGCAAAACTGATAAAGCTTTGATGCAAATTTACATAACAGCTTATCCCAGTGACTCACCATACCTAGTCATTTCTATAATTTGCTCCTTACTGGGTGGGTCCACTCAAGACTTGGGGGATGTACCCTGTTTGCAAATCAGCCCTTGTATACACTGCAAACCTATCTCAACATTCTGCTTCTCCTTAGCTCAGCATTGGTAAACTTTTTGTCTAAACACAGACAGTAAATATTTTAGGCTTTTTGGGCCATGTGGTTTTTGTAGCAGCTATTCCATCATACCACTATAGTGAAAAAGCAGCCATAAACAATACATAAACAAATGGGCATTGCTATATTCCAATGAAACCTTATTTACAAAAAACAGGTGGTAGGCCAGATTTGGCCTACAAACGAGTTTGCCAAACACTGTTCGAAGCCATCAGAGTGTTTAGCTATGGAGTGAAGAAATGGAAATTGTCTAGACCACCTTGTAGGACAGACCCTCACAAATATATTTTAACCGTCCTTTTTTTTCTGACCCTTTCTCATTTCCAACCACCTCCAAACCCTTGATTTTAACCCAGTAATCAGAACCAATATAACATTTCCCACAAGCACATTAGCAGTGTTTAAGGGCATTTTTATCATAGTGGGAGAAGGAAGTTCTAGTGGGTAAAAGCCAAAGATGTTGCTAAAATCCTATAATGTACAGGATAGTCCCAACAAAAAATTACATGGTCAGAATGTCAACAGTGCCAAGGTTGAAAAATCACAAAGAGCGCAGTTTTTGTGATGACAGAAATACTGTTTACAATGAAAAATTAATATATTAATAGATAGTAATTTGAAACACAAAATTAAATCTTTAAACACTAAATGCTTTGTATAGATGGAAATTTGTTTTCCAAAAAGGTATGACAAGGCTTATAACAAAAGGCACCTAATAAGGTTGATAAAATAGAGATTGTTTTTTAACACTTTTTTAGTTTAAAAAGAAGTCAAGGAAAAGGCAGTAATCCTAATGGTTTAAACAGTTGCTGGGATTCAACATAAATTGTAGCTCCGATAAAAAGTGAAGTTCATTTCTTTCCCATCCTAGGGCCGTGCATTGTCCCGAGCAAAATCCCGACGTAATTTAGATTTCCAGGATGTCTTAGACAAATTAGCAGACATGGGAATTGCAATCCGTGTTGCCTCACCCAAACTAGTTATGGAAGAGGTAAGTGGAATTCTGATAAATATTCAGCATAAAACTGTTAACGATATATGCCAGTGCACAGAGACAGCAGTTTTGAACATGTTTATGATTTTTTTTTAAGTAACCTAAATTACAGTCTGTCGTTGTCTTCTCTTTTTTTTGGAGATTAATTATGAACCAAAGCAGTAAGAATGCCTTTTACCTTTCATGTATAGTCTCTGTCTTCATAATAAACTGAAAATAGTTTGAGCTGACTCATTTTAACCTCTCTTTTACACAGCTGTGTACTTAGGTTTAAATTTTAAAATGCAGAGGGAAATGTTTGGGGAAACAATTTTGGTTGATTCACAAGGAAACAGATTTTGCTTAAATCATATATATGTACACATTTAAATTAGAAGCATCATAGCTCTTTTTAAAAAGTTAGAAGAGGAGAGTAGCCACCCAGAAACTCGGTGCCCTGACATAATGGTTACCTCCTTTTTTAGGATACTCACTGCCATTTTTCTCTCTAAATGCTTTTTTTCAACCTGGTTACAATTGCAGTTTATAAACATTTTGTAGATTTTTTAGCATATTACCATATTATTGTTTGCGTCACTTTTTAATGATTTTAAAATAATTTTGCCAGATATTCTACCAGCTAAGTACTATAAGTTTCTGCCCATATTGGGCATTTAATTAGCTTCCAAATATTTGCTACTATAAGTTAAGTTGTAATGTGTTTCTTCATGCATGAAGCTTTCTTCCAGATGTTTTAATAATTTAAGAAGTTTTAGGAAACAAAAAACCTAGAATTCCACCAACCAAAAATAGCCATTATCAACACTTAGTATGTTTTTTCCTTGCATGTTTTATGTGATTTTTTTCATTCACTCATTCAACCACTCATTCAGATACCTACTAAACAGCCACTGCAGTTAGGCACTGTCCTAGTACTGGGGTACTTTGGAGAGCAAAACTAATATAAATCACTGCCTCATGAAGCCTACCAAATGGAAAAATGCATAATATGTTAGAATAGGTGAAACAAAATAAAAACGGCGGCAGAGGAGGGGGAAGGCTGCAAGGAGATGCAGCAATAAATAGGGTGTAGTGAGGTGGTGTTTGAATGAAGACCTAAAGGGAGTGAGGGAACATGCTTTGTGGGCACCAAGGGTTCAGCTTCCCAGGCAGAGAGAACAGCAGGTCTGACAACCTGAGGTGAGGTTATGCTTGGATGTTCAAGAAAACAGCAGAGGCACATGACAAGAGCAAGCAAGAGGGAGATGAGGTCAGGGAGGCAGGGCAACCAGATCATGTAGGTCCTTTTTTCCTTTACAGAAGTACTTTTGCTCTTACTCTGTAATGGAAAGACATTGGGGAGTTTTGAGCAGAAGAATAACATGGCTGACTAATGTGTTTGCATGCTGATGAGAAGGATCTAGAAGAGGAATTGCAGAAAAGGGGGGGTAATTACTGAAGCAGTGTCCTTGAGCATGAAAGGAGATGGGATCTGGTGTACAGGTGGATGGTGTTGGTCTTTGCTAGGAGCTCAGATAAATCCTTTCTAAGGAGAGAAGGCAACAGATGCAGGTAGTCAGGGAAGATACAGTGAGAGTTTATGGAGATTCGATTTTGGTTGTTTATATTTTTTCAGCATAATAGGGAGTAAGATCAGCGACTGAGAATGAGGATGTAGGAAGTCTAGAGTAATCATCCAAGAGAGGGAGAGAGTAATTGGTCTAGTGAAATGCTAGATGATTGCCAGGATAGCACCACAGGCCTAGTGGAACTGAACTCAGTGCTAGAATACTTTTAAACTACACTAAATCATCTTTTTAAATCTTTGCTTACTTGAAAGGCAAAAAAACCATCTCAGTATTGTTTTAACTATATTTCTTTAATTACAAGTGAAGTTCAGTGTTTTAAAGATTCCATTTTAAGTAGACTTTTACATTGTCTGATTCCTCCCCTGTAGGCTCCTGAGTCCTATAAGAATGTGACCGATGTAGTGAACACCTGCCATGATGCTGGAATCAGCAAGAAGGCCATTAAACTAAGACCGATTGCTGTTATCAAAGGATAGACCTCGGCCCCCAGGCACCACTGACCCTCACGGAGCAGAAGTGGATTTAAACACTCTTCAGACATCAGACTCAAGAGACCTGACAGGTTCCAAAGTGTATGGCTCTAACTATAACAATAGCTGAAAGGCTGCTTTCCTGAGCTAGCGCTGTAACACGACAATTCTGGGAGGAGTCACGTTGCCCCCATTTGGAAAGGGATGTATGTGCTTCCTCCCTGATTGTCCCACCGATGTTTAGGAAAATCTATTTGGGGTTTAGGGATAAGTCAAGAAACTGCCTTACTCAGTCATACAAGTCTTTTATCATCAGAATAAACTTCTTTACACCAAGTCCTGATTATATTCTGAGAGGTGTCATGAATAATGTTAAGTAAGAAAGTTGTGGCATGTTTCATTTCCACCATCCTTTTGTCAGTTTGTCTGTTCATCCACCCATCTACCCTCTTACCCTGAACTGAGCAAAACCCTAAATACCACTGTGACTTGAAGAGTGCCCTCAGAGCAATAACAGGGTATTAGATGAGTGGATATTGGGACACATTAAGGAGGAATGTGTGTGAAGGTGTCAGGATAGGGGCCCAAAAGAAAAAATGCTTTTTCTTTTTTGTAGACTTGTTACCTTTTTCTTTCTAAACATAAGGCAGAGTTTTGACTTACCTGCAAAATGGCATTTGCTGGTGTCTGTCATTAGTTAGACCTAGTGTGGCAAAGTTTTCTTCAAGAATCAACACAGAACCTTCACATGATACTGAATATCTTTACATTGACTGAAAGCCTTCAGTGACCACAGCTGTGATGTTAATGGTTGCTCTCTTTGACAGATTGACTAGTCTTGTGCCACCTGATCAGGTGCCATGCAATGTACTGTGACTCCTCAAAGATATTAAAGTTATAGACTACTGAGACCTTGGTTGAGTCCAAACATCCAGTAAAGTAGAAAATTCTAATAAAGTTGCAATATGTTGTTTACATTTTGTACTTAATATTTTATAGTTAGGACAATTAGAATTTGTACTTGATTAACCTTGCATAGTGTTGCTGTTTTCTGATTTTCTCCCAGATTGCTTTCAGAGACCCACCCTAAGATATACTTTCCTAAAACTTATCCCTCAGCTTACAATAGAAATCCCCATTGGAGTATCTTCTGGATGCTGCTGTTTGGAAAGCTGGAGAAAAGCCTCTGAAAAATGTATAATAGCATAGTATGTCTTTTCTCTGAGCACTCAGTAACTTAAATTTTTTGAAGGAAGTGTTTGAAAGTTAAGGAAGTTAGGACTTGTAGTGCAATAATCATAGATTACTTAGACCTTCAGTGTGGACCAACGACTGTTAGGTGCAGATGACTTAAGGATGCAAGTTACCAGTGAGCACTGGAGGGCACTTACAGATGAGAAATGGGCTTTAGGCAGGTGTTAGATGTTTAGAGACAGGCAGCATTGGGAGTGTAGACTCCCTCTAACTGGGCTTGCCTAATGAGGTGTCATTTGAAACTAATTCAAAGCTAGGTCAGCTCCCAAAACTAATATGCTGCAGAGTGTCTTAAATAAGTGTGTTGAGTTTTATTAGATGCTTTTGACAGTTACCCTTTGGGGTTGTGAGAGGGGAGCAGGTGAGGAGAAATAAAGGGAAGATTGGTTTATGCAGTATCATTTGTGCTTCATAAGTTTTTCTTGTATGCAGCATTTCCAATAAATATGGCCCTATTAATGACCACAGAAAGTAACAGTTAATATTTGGAGTTCAAAAAGAAAGGTATAAACATTCTTTTCTGTGTTCTAAAAGTGGTATTTTCCCATTTGAGGCAAAAGACCACTTACAAATAAATGTTCAAATGAAGCTGAAGAAGCTGGCTGTTCTTATTGCCCTGAGTGAAAACACCCCATGCCTGTGCATGTGTGCACCGCTTGAGAGACCCTGTCTGGTTCTCCTGGCATGACACAGGCACATCGTGGTCCCTTTCTAAGGCTTCTGAAGCCAGTCCATTTTAATATTCTCAAAATCTCAACACTGATGATGGGCTGTTATCATTCCTGTTATCAGCATTTGTTAGGAAAACCAGAGACATAAAATAAGAACAGTCCTAATTTTCTTATTTTATGACTTTCTGGAGCAGCAAGAAATGAAGATTTAAATATTGAATAAAATCTTGGGGATCTTCAGATGCTCACATTTTGATATTCAAACTATACTTCATATAAAACCTTTGAAAGGTCAAGCACAAGATAACTTTTTTTTAGTTTTTCCTATTTTTGTTCTTAAGACTGCATTTTTCCTCATGTTCATTATAAAATCTTTCTCCATTTTTGAAAATTCCTTGCAGACATCACTATATTGCTGAAATATTCACAACTCTGTACTTGGAATTTCCATGCACGATTCACACAGCTCATTCTGTACTCATCTCTTATGTCCTTTTTCTTTTTGCATCTGCTCCAGTGTTTGACTATATGGAATTTTCATGTTTCTAGAGAGCATGAGTTGTTTCCATCTGGACTGGTTAAGCATGAAGATGCTGTTAATTATCACCCAGGCATCTTGGAGTAGGTAAGTTAAGTTGTTTTGATAGATTCAGCCCTTTAGACGCTCTTGCTCTAAAACTGATAACTGAAACAACCAGTGATCCAAAGAAAAGATAATGTTATAAGGGGCAGGGCAGGGGGAGCCATGTCACAAGAGAATTGAGTGGTGATAGGAATTGAGCACACCTTGCAGATACTTAGTAAATGAACAAAATACTGGGCAGATAGTTGGGGCTTATTTAACACATTAAAAAATCACCATTCTTTGCAGTTTACCCAACTTTTTTATATATAACTTTATTCCTTAACTGAATGAGGAGGAGAGGATTATGTGAGCTGTTCCCTGGGATTTAATTAGGTTGGCAAGGCAGGATTCCCTCGTTACAAATTAGAATACAGCCTCAGAAAGGACTAGCAACGTGCCCAGGACACCCAACTAATGATAAAGCCAGGTATAGAGAACTAGATCTTCTGACTCTTCCTGTTGTCAGATTGCCTTGTTTAACCATTTTGTGCTGTTTTTCCTGTTCAGTACAAGAACTAGCCAAGTCCAGTCTGGAGCTTTTAACGCAGAGCACTTAAAATTTTCTTTTAAATGGGATTGCTTGGCAAAGGACACCATCAGCAGAACAAAAAAAGACATCTTACAGTATAGGAGAATATATTCATAAATGACATATCTGATAAGGCATTAATATCCAAAATATATAAAGAGCGCACATGCCTCAACACCCAAAAAGCAAATAACCCGATTAAAAAATGGGCGGAGAATCTAAATGGGATTGTTTGGTCTTGATGGGTCAGATCAGAGACCCTGACCACCATTAAGGACTCTGAACTTATGACTTCAAGTTTTATTTTGCTTGATGAATGTGTGCACGACAGGCCTCTCCTTTTGCCTCGTCATGTAGCCCACAAATCAGTAAATTCCAGATTCCCCTTTAAACACCAAGCACCTCCAGGGACTCCACTTTTATAAACAGGTGCCCCACCTTTGGAGTTAGCTTGAGTTCTGGAGGTTGCCTCACCTTGGTTGCTACACATCTCTTTCCCCTTTCCCAGAGTGAGAAAAAATGGATAGGCAAGTACCAAGACACTTGCCAAATTACACAAGGAAACCCCTTTGCTCCAGACTCCAAATCACTGATTTTTCAATCAATCAAGTATTTTCATTCTAGCAGAGCACAGTTCTAATGAGGTTCACCAAGATTAAGTCATTCACTACCTTGAAGAACTTACAGTCTAGTTGAGAATGTGGTACAGATGTGCATACTTTCAAAACAAAAGCAACTCAAAGCAATTTGTGTTGATTAATAAATACAAGGAGTACATGCTTTAAGGAAAAGACTGAGTTATGACCCATCTTCCATACACAGCCAAGCTGCTTCAGAGGGGTGCCTTCACCCTAAGCCTTCACTTCCACAGCTCCCATTCCACCCTTGACTCTCCTTAATCCTGGCTTGTGCCCTACCACTCAATGCAACTACTTACCAAAGTCACCAGTTACCTTGCAGTAGCTAAATAGATGGACCAATTTTAGTTTATATTTACCTTCTGCAGTATGTGATAGTACTAATGGCTCTTGGAACACTCCCTTTAATTGTTTTCACTGGGCTAGGTTCTGGCCCTCTTCTCACTACGCACATTTTTCATGGCTCATTTGTACCCATTCCTATGACTTCAGCCATCACCTGTGGCTGGTGACCCCATCTGATTCATCTCTCCAACCCAAATCCTCTGGACATTAACACCTAAAGATTCCATGAACATCCCAAAATTGAGATGTAAACTCAACTCATCTTTCCTCCTTTGAAGTCTGTTCCCCTTCTCAGGGAAGACACTACCACCCCAGTCACCCATGCCAGAAATTAGTGTCATCTCTGATTCCTGCCTTTCTCTTGCCCTGCCAAGTCAAGTCTTGTCAGTTCTAACTGCTGATATTTCTAAAATACTTGTCTTCATCTTCAGTCCTTACATCACCTGTTCAGATCTTTACCTGCCATCTCTCAGACTATGGTAAGTACCTTCTTAGCTGTTAGCTGCCCCACATAAATCCTCTTCCGGCAGTAGAACCCATCTGTTTCTTAGGAAACTATCCCACCGCATTCTCTGTTCATGTAGTTTGAATCCTGAGACTCATCCTGGACACTCAGCAGCACTTCCTCCACCCCAAACCCTCAGCCCCAAGAACTGATTGAGGCATTGTTATGTGATCCAGTTAGAATAAAAGCTAACCGAGGAGTTTCTCTATACTATCCAAGAGCACGGTACTCTTCCCCCTGGTGCTGCTAAGAGAACATGATGTAAGCCTGGACTTGGCAGCTGTCTTGCCACCTGGCAAACTTGCTGAGAGTGCAGCCTGTGAAAGCAGAGCTGAGGGGTAGAAAAGGCAGGAGTCCCTGTGGCATAAGAGGTGAACTCCTGAACTCATCTGTGTCTGCAAGTATAGTACCCTTGGACTTCCCAGCAACGTGAGAGAAAAAATTCTCTTTGTGTTTAAGTCAGTTGAGTTTAATTTTCTTGCAACCAAAAGATTACTAGCTGGTGCGGTAACAAGACAATGGAATATGGAAAGAAAGGAGGAATAGTGAATCCACAATTTTGCACCTCGGTTACTGAAGGAAGGATGCTTCCCTTTCAGAAACAGGGATGTGCTGATAAAAACTGATTTCCAAAGGACTAGGAGTTTGGAGTTAGACACGTTGAATTTAAGAGGCTACAGGAAGTCTAGGCGGCAAGTGGAGATACATTACAGGAGTTCAGAGACTAAATGGATCCTTAAGTTAAAAAAAAAAAAAGATTTGCAAGAAGCCATTTCAAGATGAGAAAAAAGGTTGAGAATGAACCTTACCTCTACTTACTGAGAGGAGAAAGAGAAGCTAAGGACAGGTCACAAGAGCAAACAACCATTTTTGCTTCGATGGCTCACTTTTAATCAGGAATTTCCTGAGCACCACAGACAGCCGGGCTCTGTCCTGAATGCTGGGGCTAACAGAGTGGTCCCTGCCCTCAAGGCTCACAGTCCCATGGGGCCAAGAAGGAACAGGTAATAATACAGGCTATTAAAAAACAGTGTGGGTACATAAATGGGAGCAAGTTTAATTAATCTCATTCAGTACTGTAGAGAACAGAAGAAAATCTAAGAAAGATCCATTGGATTTAGTGATCAGCAAGTCACTAATGTAGTTTCAGTAGCATATTTGGGCAAGCAGCTATTTTAATAATAAAAACAACAGCTACCCTTACATAACATTTACTTTGTACCAGGCACTGTTCTAAGCCTTTTACGTATGATATCTCACTTTACCCTCAGAACAATTCTTTAAGGCAGATACTATTATTCCCATTTTGCACACTACCTAATTTTACACCTGTTTGCCCTAAAAGAGTAAGTGTTCTACCAAGTTCTTGGAAGAGCATAACTTGTAAAGATCCTCAAAGTAAAGCTTGTATGTTTCTCAAATGATTTATGCCCTTAACAAAGATTTCTTGCTGGTACAAACCCAGAGAAATCCCCAGAAAGCTTAACTAGATTAGTGCAGGTACAGTTAAAGAATGTTCTTTGAATAGTTGTACTCCTTTCTTACTTTATTTTATTATTGATGTATAATTGACACAGTATCCTGTTAGTTTCAGGTGTACATCATAGTGATTCAGTAATTTTATACATTAGGAAATGATCTCACAATAAGTCTAGTTACCATCTGTCACTGTTCAAAATTATTATAAAAATAATGACTATGTTCCCTATGCTTTCCATCTATTATATCCCCAGGGCTTACTTTATAACTGGAAGTTTGTACCTCTTAATCCCCTTTACCTATTTCACCCACCCACCTAACCCCTCCCCACTCTGGTAACCAATAGTTTGTTTCCAGTATCAATAAATGTTTCTGTTTTGTTTGTTTTGTCTTTTAGATTTCTACATATAAGTGAAATCATATGAAATATGTCTTTTTCTGACTTATTACACTTATATAATACTCTCTAGATCCATCCATGTCACAGTGGCAATATTTCATTCTGTTTCATAGCTGAGTAATATTCCATGTGTGTGTGTGTACCACATCTGTTTTAGCCATTCACCTATCAATGGACAGATTGATTCCACATCTTGGCCATTGTAAATAACACTACAGTGAACATAGGGATGCATACATCTCTTCAAATTGGTGTTTCCATTTTCTTTGGATAAATACCATTAAGTAGCATTGCTGGATTGTATGGTAGTTATATTTTTAATTTTGGGGGAACCACTGTATTGTTTTCCAGAGTGGCTGTACCCATTTACATTCCCACCAATAGTGCACAAGTGTTTCCTTTTTACCTTATCTTTACCAACACTTGTTATTTTTTGTCTTTGATAATAACTAATCTACCAGGTGTGAGGTGATCATCTCATTGTGGTCTGATTTGAATTTCCTTCATGATGAGTGATGACCATCTTTTCATGTGCCTGTTGGCCACCTATGTGTCTTCTTTGGAAAAATGTCTAGTCAAGTCCTCTGCCCATCCTTTAATCAGGTTTTTGATAGTAAGTTATATAAGTTCTATACGTATTGGATATTAACCCCTTATTGGATCAAATGTATGATTTGCAAATATCCTCCATTTAGTAGGTTGCCTTTTCATTTCATTAATGGTTTCCTTCACGGTGCAAAAGCTTTTTAGTTTCATGTGATCCATTTGCTAATTTTAGCTTTTGTTGTCCTTGCCTGAGGGGACTGGTCCAAAAAAATTATTGCTAAGATTGATGTCAAAGAGCTTACTGCCTATCTTTTCTTCTATGAGTTTTATAGTTTCAGATCTTACATTCAAGTCTTTAATCCATTTTGAATTTTTTTATATGATGTAAGCTAGTTGTCTAGTTTCATTCTTTTGCATGGGATGTTTAGTTTCCCAACACCATTTATTGAAGAGACTGTCTTTTCTCCATTGTTTATTCTTACCTGCTTTGTCGTAGATTAACTGACCATATATGTGTAGGTTTATATCTGGGCTCTCTATTCTATTCTGTTGACCTATGCCTGTTTTTGTGCCAGTACCATCATACTATTTTGGTTACTATAGCTTTGTAATATAGTTTGAAATCTGGGGGCATGATACCTCCAGCTTTGTTCTTTCTCAAGATTGCTTTGGCTACTCTCTTTTATGTCTTAAATGACAAGATTTAGCAACTAGGGAAAAAATCATTTTGGGTTTGCCAGTATCACCCACATAGTGATAATCCTGTCTGTGTTGGAAAGGAAAACTTCAGAGGGCCAAGAGGGTGTGCAGCCATCTCAGGAATCTATTCATTCTGGGAGAATTTCGCTCAGCCACAATGTGCCTGTAACTCTTGGAAGCCCGACTCCACCAATCTGAGTCAGAGAGACCACTCCTACATCCAAGCCAATCACATGACCTTCTCAGAAACTGGCCCACCTGAAACGTAGAAGGATCACTGTGAATCCTTCCATCGATTAGGTGCATCACCATGAGCCAGACTTGGTACTCTTCAGTGGGACTGAACCCAGTCCTCCAGCAACTGGATCACAAGGGGCTTTTATGCAGCCATGGCAGTGACTTACCTGATAGCTTCTGTCTTATAATGAACAGACTTATTTAAGGCAAAATGCCAACCAGGGAAGCCTCCAGAATTAGAACATCTGATGCCACTCATGACTATCATTCCTGAATCTGCCATGTTCATTGCTCTCTTTAAATAACAGTAAAAAAAAATAATGTAACATTTCTTGAACGCCTACTAAATGGTAGGCACTTTGCAAACACTATTTCATTAAGCCACCAAAGCAATTCTATGAGGTAAACAGTATTCCTAGTCCACAGATGAGAAAGCCCACTTAGAGAGGTTAAGTAACTTGCTCAAGATCACACAAGCAGAAGAATCAGGGCTTGAACACCAAGCTGTTCCAAAGGTCATGCTTTATTCTCTGTGCTGCCCCACTTCCTCGCATGCCCACACCGACAGCCCGCATTGTGGTTTTCCTCTTTCAATTTGGTCCCATTTACTTAACCAACAGCACAGCCCATCTCACCAGAAAGGAGACAGTAGTACTAGAAAACAGGAGGATTAATTAATTTTTCCAAAAAAATTTGGATCTAACCATAAAGTTTTTAAGTAGTGAAAGAATATTGGGTCTTTGTAATGTGTTATGAAATGTCTCAAAGCCTTTATCTCAGCCAAGCACAGATACCCCTTTTGAGCTCTGTCTGGAAGGAACAGTGTTTTTCTATGGGGAGCATCTCAAATTCACAGTCATATCATCCCTATAAGGAGAAAAGAGTGGGGCCCTTCCTTATCCAGAATATTGAGGTTGAGTAAGAGAATAATCTCAATAACTCAGGCTTAAGTTCAAAACACATCTGAGACTGATTATATAATTCCATTCAAACAACTAATGTGGTGTAGACTGTTATTGTTCACAAATATTCAGTATCTCTCCCTACATGAGACTCTGTTCCCACCCTGTTGTACTCAAGCATGGCCATACGAATGGCTTAGGTCATTGAATCTGAGTGGAAATGATACATAACAAGCAGCAACTTTAAGAGCCAGCTAGATACAGTTTATGCCACATAAATTTCCAGGACCCCAGGATTACTTCTCTTTCAACTTCAATCTTAGTATATTTTCTTGCTATTTCCTCTCTCTTTCCCTCTCCTCATGCACAAATGGGGACATCCCAGAACTGACGGGCGTTGTGGAGAAGATGTATGCAGTTGAACCCATATCGGGTTCTTACCCTCGTTTTCCCCACTCCTCTCGTCTCCCCTTCTGCTTCCTACAACGTATGAATTATCCACTACTAGCCCAGTACTTCCCCAACTGGGCTGACCACCAGAATTACCTTGGGAGCTTGGAAAACTGGAAATCATGGGTTTTTCATCCCAGCAAGAACAGAATCTCAACGGGTGGGGCTTTATGGCTACCTTGCTTTTTAATGACCATTTTCCTCCTCTTTTTAACTAACAGGACCTTGATTCTTATTTGGAAAAGTTCTAGTCTTCCACACTTAGGTCTTGGTATGAAAGGCTATTATAGTGCAAAAGTAGCCATAGAAAAAATGCAATAGAATGAGCAATAAAACCTTACTTTTAGAAGAAACAGCCAGATTTGACTTTGCCAACTCCTGGACTATGGCAGACACCTGGTTGCCAGTGGATATCAGGTCTACCCTTCCACAGGGGTAGAACTGGCCTTGGTTCTTCTCTTTGCCTCCTCACAACAGATCCAGTCCATCAGCAAGTCTTGTTAGCGCCCCCTCCAAAATGTGTCTCAACTCTCTTCACTGCTCTCCATCTTCATGCTACCTCTCCTAAATGGTCCCCTTCAGACCCTTCATTGCCCACCTGCTATCCATGTATTCATTCTCTATACAACAGCCTCTGTACATGTGTGTTTCTCTCCATGGCATATATCACCATCTGAGAGCCTGTTTATTCTCTTTGATCTGTCTCTCCCCAGAAGAACGTGAGCACCATGAGAGCAACACTGTGCTCGTCTGGTTCCCTGTGTCTGCTCTCTGTGGGTACTGTACTTGGTCCTGGGGACCCAGCAGAGAACAAAGGCAGTCCCCTCTCTCTTACAGGAAGCAGGTTTAAATGGTGCTCTACATTTATATATGCTAAAAGGATAAACATGAAAAGTCAAATATCACAGGAGCCCAACAAGATAGTTACATAATACTGAGTTTGAAAGAAGCTAGATAGCCCATAATCCAGTTCCCTGTGACAGATGAGAAAACAAGGGCTGGAGACCTCAAGTAACTTGTCCAGCCTCACACAGCAAGTTGCTGAGCCAGAGAGCAAAGGGCCCATTTTTTTTTGGTTGAAAACATTTCCCATATCTCAGTGTCTTACAATTAAAAAAGGAAAAAATGAAACTCCTAGTCCTGCCTGCAGGAAGCTTCCAGCCAATATTCTGTGAAGTGAGATGAATGCCATAAGGCAATTCCTGACTTAATGAAGATAAAATAGCACATGTGGTGGCCTTTCATGAAAGAGGGAACACAATCATGTCAGATGGGAGAGGTCTTGAGCAACACATATTTTCTCATCTTGTCTGACAGAAGCTAACCACTGCCAACCTGGGGGGGAGGAGGAGAACAAGACAGAGAAGCAGCCAGGACCACCTGGACGATTCCCCCGACACTGCCCCACCCCGGCCACCAAGGTGCTGCCCTGCCTAGTTCCTAAGGCCCAACAGACTTCCACCAGGACCCTGCAGGAGTTAACACTGTCCAAAAAGCAGCAGCCCTTTATCTTAAATCTTTATTTTAATAACTTCTGTGGCTAGCTGAACTGGAAATTCCACTAGCATACACAGGAGTCACTCCGAAGGATCTAGCACCAGCACATGCGGATCCTCTCTGATAATCTTAATTTTAAAATTTTTGAGAATTTCCTATGAGCTAGAGATTGTTTTAGGACAGAAGTAATTAAGATAGCAAGAAGGCTAAAACACCTCCATCACCCAATAATAAGGAAACCGAAAAATGGCAGATCTGAAAGAATCACTAGGAATTCCCTGACCTGTTAGTCAGTGGTCCGTAAACTTGCAGAGGTCAAGGGACCTTCTTTGAAAATCTGATAAAAGCTAGGCTAGACTCTTTCCCCGGAAAAATGTACAACCACAAAAGTTTGCATGTTATTTGTGGGGTTTACTGAAGTCATCGTTGTGATTAAAATCAGTGTGTGTGAGAGAAGAGACGAACACTTTTGTGCCAGAAAATAAACGCTCAATGAATGACAGGGACATGTCAAAAGGAACCAGCGTGAAGAGCACCCCTCCCATTAAATTAGGAAAAAAATCGAACAATTAGGAATGATATTTATCAAAAATAAATAATATTAGTGGGTTGCAACTGACTGAATCCAAACTGATAAAAAATAAATTAATTAGAGAGTAGGGAAAGCTCTTCCTTATAGAAGAATGCCAACTAATAAATATGGAAGGACTAATAGAAATAGATGACCTTCAACAACCACTACCACTATCAGATGACACGTAGATGGGAGTTGTCAGTGAATACCAAGGCTAGTTGGTGGAAGCCTGCTGAAATACAGGATATTGGCAAATATCAGAATACCTCCCTGTCCTCCAAAATCAATTACAAATGGGGAAATGGCAGATTTAAGGTAGAGAAACCTGGCAGACACCAACGTAGTAGGTGGTCATGGCTAACATGGCCAACAGGGGACAAGTCACGTGTGGTGTGAGGCACCTAGAGGACCATAGCATCATCCCTGAGATGTCCCTGTCCAGAATTCATGGCCTGTCTAGTCCTAACCAAACATCAGATGGACCCAGGTTGAGGGTCCTCCTACAGAATGAAGGCTTGTACACTCAAAACTGTCAAGGAATTGACAGGCGGGAAGGCTGACAAACTGTTCTAGACTGAAGGAGTCTGAAAAGACAGCTAAAGGCAATATGCATTTCTGGATAGGATCCTGGACCAAAAAGAAAAAATTGACACTGTTGGGACCATAAGTGAATTTTGTAAGTTGGTCCGTAGTGATGTATAAGGGTTGATTTCTTGATTTGGTGGTTATAAGGGTACTGTCCTTGTGTGGTGGTGTGATATATAATAAATATGTATTTGGTCTCCATCCCCGTGCTGGCTCAGAGTTCCTAAAACCCTTGGAATTTCCTAAGCGCCATAAAGGTGTCCAGTCATTCATAACAAGCCCCTTGCAACCACACCTGAGTTTATGTTGATGAAGCGGCTTTTGGAAAGCCCATAAGGATGGGGCTGGTTGCCAGGGGAACCTACCAGGTGATTAGAGGGTTGGAACTTTCAGCCCCACCTCCGATCCTGGGGAGGGGAGAGAGGCTGGAGATTGAGCACCAGTGATCAATGATTTAATCAATTGTGTCAATGTTATGAGGTCTCCATAAAAACCCAATAGGACAGAGTTTGGAGAGCTTCCAGGTTGGTAAACCAGAATGTACCCACATGCTAGGAGGGTGGCACACCCCAAACTCCACAGGGACAGAAGCTCCTATGTTCAGAGCCCTTCTGGACCTCACCGTATGTGTCACTTCATTTAGCCATTCATTCATGTCCTTTAATATTCTTTGTAATAAACCAGTAATCAAGTAAGTAACTGGTTTCCTGAGTTCTGTGAGCCAATCTAGCAAATTAATCCAACCTGAGGAAGGGATCATAGGACCCTCTGATTTATAGCCAGTCAGCCAGAATTACAGGTAACAACCTGAACTTGAGATGGCCATCTGAAGGGGACAGTCTTGTGGGACTGAAGCTGTCTCTAGTTCGACAGTGTCAGAACTGAGTTAAATTGCAGGACACCCAGTCAGTGTCCACCGAGAATTGGAAAATTGCTTGGTGGTACTGGAAAAAAATGCACACATCAGATCTTGTTTAGAAGAAATACATACTGGCGTGCTTAAGGATGAGGGGACTTCATGTTTAAAGAATCCAAAAACAACTAGTGATAATTAGTACTTAATTAGATGGGACAAAGTAAAATGTGATAACATATGAACAATTGGGAAATGTGGGTGGATGGCGGTATGGGAATTCTCGGTACTGTTCTGACTACTTTAATGTAAGTATGAAATAATTTAAAAATAGATTATTTTGAAAACAAAGAATGACACCTCATACACAGAGTATTTGTGATAGGTCATTTGCAAACACGGCCCCAACAGTTTCTCCGATTTGGACGCCAATGTGCAATGTGACTGTGGTCTCTCCTATCAAGAGGGGCATCTGTTTTCCTTCTCTTTGAATCTTCACTAGCTTTGTGACTTGCTTTAGTCAAAAGAATGCAGACGTTTGTAACTACTGAGCCTTGGCCCCCAAAGGCCTTGCAGCCTCCAGTCTTGGTGTCTTGCTGCTCTGAAATCATCGTAGAAAGAACCCAGACCTCCTTGAGGGTGAAGGACCGCATGGAGAAAGACCATCTTGGACCATCCGGTAACTGCAGCTGCACGGTAAGCCTTAAGGGAAGACTGCAGATGAACCACCTGCCAGTTGTGAGAAATAGTAGATCACTGTAGTTTTGCAGTGGCTTGTTGTACATTTAAAAACCTAGTGTGTTACTATTCCCATCATTATGCTGAAGAATTTAAGCAGCAGCTGACTTGACTGACTAGAACTTTCCTCAGATTGGGTAGAGCAGTTGTATTTCTCTGCAAAGCTATCCCTATCTTCCTTCCACCAGAGAACTGCTTTGGACATGGATAAATAGTAATGATAGCACTTTCTAGATTAATAGAGATCTTTTACTTAGGTAGTCTCATTTCATTCGTATCACACCCTGTGAGATGGAATAGGTGTTACTACCCTTAATTTTACAGATGAGGAAATAGGTTCAGAGAGGTAATGTCACTTGCCCAAGGAAACACAGCCAGGAAGTGCTGAAGTCAGGATGGGAATGCAGGTCCTTTCTATTTCGTTAAGGTGCATCTACTACTGTCCTAAGCCTTCTGTGTAATCAATATGCTCTCCCTTCAGATGTCAAATTAAAATTATATCTGGAAGTCTTCTAACATCCTGAATCAACCTTGGTTGCTGTGAATGGGGGTTGGTGCGGATCCCCTAATCAGCCAGGACCCCAAGTGCATTTATTCCACTTGGGCCCCAATTGTTTTACATGGATATTGAGCTGTGAGTATGGTAACCATGGGTCTCGAACAAGAAGGGCATACAGGGGGACTTCCAATATGCTGTTATGATCAAAAGTTAACTAGTCATTTCAGTCTGTACAGGGCTGATACAGACAGTGAACGGAGAAGAGATGTTGGTTGAGAAGAAGGGCTGAATTACAAAAGTCCTTGCTTTTTTCTTCTTAGCCATTATCCCCACCTGAAATATTACCTGTTATGCTCGTTTATTGACTCTCTCCCTCCTCCTAAAGTTAAGCTCCACGTAGGTAGTCAGTAAATATTTGCTGGTCGATAGAATGGATGGATGGACAGAGGCATGGATGAAAACCAACCAGATGCAGTTTGCTACCACTTCTCTGTGTGATGTGTTACTTGGCCTCTCAGAGCCTCAGTTCCTTATCTTTAAAACGGAAGTGATAAATAATGCACACCTCATAGGATGGTTGTGAAGATCAGATGAGAATAATACAGACTAGGGTAGCCTGTGGTATGGCAGGCTCTCGGTAAATGTTACCTGGTGGGGAATTTCTGTCATTAGAGGTCTTTTAAGAGAGAACAGATATGCCTCTGCCCTGCATAGTTTAAGCCTTCATTTCACTAAAACCCTTGGGGTTGAATCAGGTCATTTCCCAAGACCCTTTCTAGTCCTATGACTCTGAGAGAGGATTCCTCTTTCAGAGACCTTTTTCCTCTGTCAGGGAAATGAGACACGTCTTCAGGAGCGGCCCCCTCAAGGCTTGCTCTGTAGGCAAAAACCAGTTTGGAGAGTTTTATCACGGGATGCACTTTCTCTGCATCTGCAGTTTCATCTTGGCCATGGTTAATGACAGTGAGTCACCCAACACGAAAAGGCCGCTGACAGGTTTTCACTGAAGGACACAGCTAAGTAAGTCCGAAAGGATTAAAAACCAATCTCACCACCCAGAGAGACTGCAAGTAAAACATACACAGCTCAGCGATAATAATCAAAGAGCTGGAAATAGTTCTATGGTTTGATGGGCCAATAAAAAAAATACAAGCAATTTCAATCCCCCTGGCCTCTCCCAGCAGCCTGTCCGCCTGCGTTGGAGATGAAAGCGTTGGCGATGGCAGATAGAGAAGGGTCACAAGGACTTGCCTCTGCTAATATGTACAGTCTGCCTTTTCAGTGATGCCCCTGCAGAGAAGGATTCCACCAGTCCACATTTCCATCAGAAATCTCATTCCCAGGGCGACGAGTGGGATTATTATCCATTTTTGGAGATGGCGATGATAATTGTGGGAGCTTTGAAGACAGCATTTGTCTAGACAGAAATAGCTCAGAAAGCTTATGAAATGCACCATCTGAAACCTTGTAGGCTTGGTTGTAGCTGGGTAATGCTGACTTATCCTATGAAAGGCCTTCCCCAGGCCTAATGGAACTCTGCCCCTCAAATCCAATCAAGGCTTACAGCACCTGGAGTCAGGAGGCTGGCTGAGAGTTAAATTCAAGTATCCTGGGCTGAAGTTATTGTTACCTTACACACCAATCAAAAACTTTGTGTCATTCCAGAGGAATCTGCTGCTTTTTAACCAAGTCACTGAAACCTGTTAATTCAATGCTTTTGAAGTCGGTACCTAAAGACAAATACTAACCCCAAAGCCATACTTTTCATACAACCCTCTTCTCATTTTCATCATTGTCACTGGCTACTCTGTCTCCCGTCTTCTTCAGTGATTTAAATGCCTACCATAGTCTTAACTCATGACCTTCCGAACCCCTGCCCTCCCAGTTCTTTAATCTCTCCAATTCCTAGGACTTGTGCCTCCGCTTGACCAGATCCCTCAAAGCTTTGTCACCCAATGGGCTTCTGAATGGACTAGAACTGTTTCACCTGTAAGATGTCAGACTTAGATCTGTCTTTGATATACAGGAATACCTCATTTGATTGAGCTTGATTGCACTTCCCAGATACTGCTTTTTTTTTTGCAAGCGGAAGGTTTGTGGCAACCCTACATCGAGCAGGTCTATCAACACTATCTTTCCAACAGCATTTGCTCACTTTGTGTCTTTGTGTCCCATTTTGATAATTCTTCCAGTATTTCAAACTTTTCCATTATTACATTTGTTATGGTGATCTGTGATCAGTGATTATGACTCAATGAAAGCTCAGATGATGGTTAGTATTTCTTAGCAATAAGGTATTTTTTAATTAAGTGTGTACATTGTTTAGACATAATGCTATTGCACATTGAAGAGCTATACTATAGTATAAACAACTTGTATGCACTGAGAAACCAAAAAATTTATTTGTCTCGCTTTATTATGGAAGTCTGAACTGAACCCACAGTATCTTTGAGGTGCACCTGTACCATCTTTCCCTCCATCTGGTTTCCCCTTACATCATCCCAGCTCTCTTTCTCCATTCACTGTGAAGCTTCATGAAAGGACAGTCTTCAACCTCATCTCTGCTTTCTCATCCTTTCCCCTTTATGCTGAAAGTTTCTAGTCATCTTTTAATGGCTAAATCCAGTGGGTCCCACTCAGCTTAAACTCCCTGACACCTCTGATACAGATGGTGCTGTCAGCCACTCCTCCCTTCTTATAAAACAATGTCCATGCTTAACTGCCATGATCTCACACTAGCCTGGCTCTCCTTCCAACTTCTCAGTCCTCTTCAAAGCCATTTCTTCTTCTGTCACAACTTCACTGGAGGGCTGCCCCAGGCCTTCTCTTGCTTTCATCAATATTTCCCTGGGAGAGCTCACTGACTCCTATTACCACCTATAGTCATGTGTGTGACTCACAAATCCACAGCTATCTTTGAATTCCCTCCTGACCTTGGCATCAGGTCCAACTGCTTGTGGATAGGAGTAGCCTATCAGTATTTTCAATCCAGTATCTCCAAAACAAGACTTTTCTCTTTTAAATTGACTTCTCTTTCTGTGTTCCTGATCTCAGTTTTTGGAAACTCACTAGAACTGTCTTTAGCTTCTCCCTTTTCCTCATCCTCCATTCCCATCCTCTGAGTGGCCAAGACGTGTCAATGCTACTTCCACATCTCCCAATCTGCCCCTATCATCCCATTTCCACAGTCACTACCTTAGCTTAGGCCCTCACTTCCTCTCTCTTCATGACCACAACACCCTATTGCTCTGTTGCTTCCTGCCACCAGCGTGATCCCCACCCACAGCGTTGAACAGTTCACCTGCTCTCCAAAGCAAAAACAATTATTTTTCAATGGTTCCTCATTGGTTAAAAAGTAAAGTTCAAGTTTTCCTAGCCTAACTTTCAGTGCCTTCTAGAACTTTGTCTCAGCCATCATTTCGTGCCTCCTCAGCTTCTATTCTACAAACACAGTCCCTGATTTCTTAGGCACCTCTGTTCCCTCCCCTCGACCCTCTGCCTATAAATTCTCATTCCATTTCCTGTGCCAAATACTGCCTCTCCAAAGCCTTTCCTCCTAGATCTCTACTCACTTAGAGCTGGAATAACTCCCTCTTTTCTCTGTATTCTCAGAGCATTTGTCATTTTGGACAACAGTTCTATCACTTATACCTTTTTTCTTATACCGAGATGAAATGGGTTTATTTGTCCTCTAAATTGTAAAATTCTTCAAATTCCATTCAGTGAAATATTATGTAGCTTGCTTTTTTTTTTTTAGTAAGCATTGTAACAGCATCTAGGACTCAAAAAAGAGTAAGCTGCAGCTCTGGGACTGAATCTTTCTAGTGGGAAAAGATGCTATGGAAACAGAGCCCCTGCACTGTGTGGCAGGAAGTGGGTATGTCCCTATGGACCTGTGTTTCCCCTAATCTAGGACTTAGCACGTGTCAGATGAATGGCAGTTTGGGGCTGGAAGAGCCTAAAAGATCATGCTGTGTGATCGTCATGTATCCTAGCATAGGGAAATGAGACCACAGAGGTTAGGAACTCGCCAGAGGTCACCATATGTGAGTGGCACAGCTGGGCCAAGCCCTAGGCCAGGGCGCACTCTGCCACAACCCCCCACAGCCCACCACATCTGCTCCTCCTTTGAATCCTGAGGGGCAGGGAAGGGTGTCGCATTAATTAATCACGGTTATGAACCACATGGAATATTCTAAGAGCAAGACAGTGTAATCAATGAATGTGTCTAGGCTAGTGGCCAAAGAAAACACCAGCAAAGATCTTCAAGGACATGTCAATGCTTCTTCCCTGAATACCTCATTTCCTTAAAACTCCCCTCACCCCATTGTTTCTACATAACTTTTTGGTAGTTTCTTTTTAAGAGTCAAACCATTTAATGGTTAGTTAGGCATTCATTCATAGGAAAAGGAAACACTGAACATTTTAAAAAGTGGCATTCCTGGGTTGGTGTTCCTCCTTTAGCTATCAGGAAGGTTCCAGAAAGACTGCCTGTTTGTTTGTTTTTCTCTAAAAATAGTTAAACTATTGAGGTGGGATTTTTTTTTCAAAAGGGTGCTCAAAAATTATTGCCTTATTCTTAATAGGGCTTCAAACAAAACCACATTACAAGTCTCTGAAGGCATTTTATCCAGAATAAAGTTCTCTTTTAAAACCACCTTTGTCCTTCTCTTTATAAACCACTCAACTCATCTCAGCAGTTTATATTTATTCACACACTTTACACACTTATTTTAAAGAAGCAAAGGAAGAAAAAGCCTTTATTTTTTCCTGCATTTAAAAGTGACCACATAGTTGGCATAGCTGAAACAAAATATACTCTATTATTATTATTCCTACTTCAGAAAAGAGAATGTCAAGATGCCCGACTGTGGCTGGAGCAGAATAAAGGAATGAAGAGAGTTACTAGCAATCATGGAAGACCCTAAAAAAAAAGTCAAGTGCCAGGGTTCTCAACACCTTGGTTAACTGGCCTTTCCTCCAACTCAGCCAGGAAGGTAACATGGGTGTTTTTCCCATTTTTTTTCATAATTAGTAAATATATCTCACTTAAGCTTACTTCACTGAGACCCCCATATGGAATAACAACTTGCCTAGAGACCAAAATAGATATATGACCGATGTTTGTGGGGATGTAACTCAGTAATGGGTAGGAGAAAACAACTGTTACATCTTCATTCAAACCAAAAGGCTCTGCCCAAATCTTAAGAAATATAGTTTGGTTGTGAATCAAACAGTATTTATCTGTATAGCTGGCAATAACTGAATTCCATTGTAATTCATTGTTATAAATATTAGTAATTATATATTTTAACATGGATTCATCATTCCAAGGGTCAAGTCTTGTCCTACAACAGAAGGTGAAATCCTAACAGAATGTGGTTACTCCGTCCTTTTGAAATACTGAAGAAACCACCACACTCGAGATCATTTTTAACCAGGCTTTACGTTGCACAGAACAGAGAGAGAGACTTTCTCTGCATTATACTACTACTATCACTTGGTTGTACCTTGCAGATTACCAAGGTCTTTACCTACACGCCTCCTGTGAAATTGTACAGACAAGGAAACAGATGCTGAGAGGTTAAGTAACGTTTGCTCCATTACCAAGCTAGCAAATAAGAGTACAAGGGATGGCATGATAAGGGAGACAGCAAGCCTGGGTTTCGGGGTCAGGCAGACTCAGGATTGAATCTCAGCTCGGCTAATCGTAGCAACAGAAACCTGGACGAGGCATGTAACCTCCCTGAACCTTATTTTTTTCTTTAACCACAAAATATGTGTAATACCCACCTCACCGATTTATAAGAATTAAATTGGACAAAATGTAAAAAGCACACACAATTACCGGCAAGTAAAAGAATGTTCATTGAATATTAGCTTCCCTCAACTGACACTTATGTAAAATGGGGGGGAATAAAACCTGCCTCATGAAGCCAGTGCAGGGATTAAGTGAAAGAATACCCTGAAAGGGTTCACCATTATTAGTTTTCTCGCCTTGTCCATTTCTTGGCTTCACCGCCTGCACCCATTCCAAAGCTGCCTCTGTGGAAAGGTCAATGCCACGTACTAGAAAACAATTTTAGGGAGAGGAAGTTTATTTTCCTATCTCAACAAGCACTTGAAATATCTACTGAATTCATAATTGTTTCCAAGGGAAAAAAAACAGAATTAAGTATTTTTTAAAGATGAGAACAAAGTCAAAGCCACTAGATAATTTCCATCTACCTGGAAGCCCTCATGATAATAATTGAGAATGTACCCCCTTCAAGACATCCTGTTCAAACACCTAAACGTTTCCTTTTTTTTTTAAAGGGACAGTATCACTTTAATTTCACCAACGATTTGATGGAGTGAGAACTACAAGGGGACATGCAAAGAAAAGGAAAATGAAAAAAAAACACACACACTGGACAAAAACAACTGAAAAGAAAAATAAGTTTTCATACAAATCTGAGTTCTCTTCCAAATAAATCATTAACACTAATATAACGTTATTATCTGCTAAAAGCGATGTTTTCAAATGGCCACTTTTTGATAAAACAGTATGTATCACAGACAGAACATCTTCTCTAGTATCGCCGTTGACAAACTCAGTCAGCAGCACGAAGTGACCCAGCAGCAGGCCCTGGCAAGTGGGTTCTCGAGTGTCAGCTTGGAGTCACCTTCACCCAAAGGACGGTGTCAATTAACCTTCCAATGTAATTCCCAAAGGAAAGAATGCAGGAAAACGTTTCTCCCGTCTTTATTTTTGGAAAGCTCTTCTTTGGTGAAATCATTTCAATATTTTTGTACATAATTTACCCACACCGCTGACTGTGGGAAATTCTTGTTTATTGCCCATTGAGTTTTCAGCATAATCGTTTTTTCGAATGAGTTGCTCAGACTGGTACAGTTACAGTTTGCATTTGAGAAGCACAGGGAGAGTTTCCTTAAAAAGCACCTTGAGGTTGCACGCACATAACCAACAGGAGGAAGGGCGGGGACCTAACCAGAATGTCAAAACACATTTACTCCCTCAAACACTCATTTCCTTTTCCTAAGACTGAGTCCTGGAGAAAAAAATAACACTTGAAAAATGCAAACCACCTTCGGACAGCATCTTGGACCAGCCTGCAGACGCGCGCAGTGCAGCGGGCGCGGGGATCCGAGCCGGGGCTGCGCTCGCTAGCTGGTCCCGTCCTCCCGCTCGCTGCAGGGAGAAGGCGCCGACGAGGCCTGGGACTCGCCGTCGCTGTGGCATTCGTCTCTGCGTGGGGAGCCGGCGTCGGCCGGGCCCTCCTGCCCCTGGGCACGCTCCAGCAGCTCTTGGAGGTTCTTGATGTAGCGGATGGCTGCGCGGAGCGTCTCCACCTTGCTGAGGCGCCTGTCCGCCAGCTCCCGGGGCAGGTGGTCTCGGAGACGCGCATACCCCTCGTTCACGCAGCGCACTCGCTGCCGCTCGCGCTCGTTGCGCTTGCGGAGGAAGGCGGGCTCGAAGGCGCCGTCCAGCGGCAGGGGCAGGCAGGGCAGACTGGGGGCGCAGCCCCGGGGCTCCCGCTCCCTGCCCGTGGCGTCCAGACGCAGGGAGACCCTACAGGGGTCCCTCAGAGGGAGGCGGGTAAGGGTCCCCGGCACCTCCAGGGACACGGTGCGGAGGTGGTACGGCAGGGTCAGCAGTCCGGCCGGTTTACGTTTCTCCATCACTCGCCGAAAAGCCCACAAATCATCCAAGAGATTAATCTCAGAAAATGAGACGTAAAATTTTCAACCCGGAGATCATGGACCATTCAGACTGCCTGGTCCATTCACAGGTGGAGGGAAGACCTCATCAAAGCAGGTCTGTCCTTGGAAAAGTATCTGGGTCCGGAAACTAGGTTTCAGAACAGGCTTCAAGGAAATTTTGCATGGTTCCCTAAATTCATTGCACTCCTCGATCTTTTTGTAAAGATCCAGACGGAGGTGATAGGCAAAGATTTAGGACCCACTAATCCACACTTCAAACCTCGTCTTCCCCTCTGATCTTCTTATTTCAAAAAATAACAAAAGGGGTTCCTCTGCTCCTTCCCCTAGCCTGGAAACGTGAGCGCACACCAAACACAACAGTAATCTTTCAAAGCCACCCAAGCTTTTCAATTACTGTAATCCACCTCTCTGGGTCTTCAAGAGCATAGCAGTCTTTATAGAGTTTCAGAATAGCTCCTGCCAGGAACGAACAGATCTCCTGGCAGCTGAGCGAAAGTTTACCAGAGGCTTTCTCCTTGAAAATCAAAACTTCACTGCCCTTTGTGGTTTCCGGCGTCCAGGACTAATGGAAAGAGCTTTTAGACTGTTTGCAAACTTACACTTGCTTTTTCATTTCTGGGGAGGTGGAGGGAAGACCTCATGAAAGGAAAAGACTGCTCCCTTGTGGTTATAAAATGTGTCAAGTAAAGGAGGACCTCAAGGGAGGCTTGAGGGGTTTTTCCTCCAAAACCAAATCTTTAAAAAACCCAGTTAGACGTTTTTGAAGGGAACAGGAAAGAAATACTTAGCAACGAAAATAGGGATCGAGATATTATGCTCCCACTTGCGTAGAACGCAGGACATTTTATGTATTTGTGCTACTTTTTTAAGAGCACATCAAAAGACTGAACAAACACTTTTGGCCAGTTATTTCTCACAGTGCTTACTGTAAACACAGCTTAAACACTGCTTCCCCACCTCCTCTAATCCCACTCAGGATATAGGGACATTTTTTCCAGTACAAAGAGAATATTTCTATTGTATGTTTTTGTCTTTAAAAAAAAAGAGAGATACAATTTATTTTCTCCCTTGGGGGCAGGAAAGCAACATTTGAAAGGTGGAGAGCCCCAATTCCAAGGAGAAAGGACGATGGCTTTGAAGACTTGTTTTTTTAACACGGAACCAAAAAATGAATAATTAACCCATCCATGTTGTTGAAGGGCTTTGAAGATGAAAGTGTCATTAAAAATCCAACTGTACTGGTTAATGTCAAAGAATGTGTTATCACCCTGAAAATCAGATTTCCTGTTCTGCAAACCAACATATTAAAAGCTGCTTCTACTTTAAGAGTCCAGCTTTAAAAAAAGAGAAGCAAAAACCCCCTACATTTATGATCAGACTTTCTGTGTATTCTTCAGGAGCCAAGGTGTCGTCCTAACATGTTTTTTGAAAAGTCCTGTGCTTCCCTGTTTACTCTAAATGATCTGCCTGAAGCAACTGGAAAAACACTTCCATCAAGACAAATAAAATAGAAATAATTATTTCTTTCAGGCGTAAGTTAGTCACATTTTAAAAGGTGTAGCTCTCCATGAGGCTTGTACTGGCAAACAACATCGTATGTCATGTTGATTTTTCAGGAGAGTTGAGAACCATTGGGAGAAAGTCCTTCCTATTGGGAGAAAAGCCCACCAGCGGAGCAGACAGATCATTAGAACACAAGGTGCTTTGGGGCTACGGCAAAGATTTTGGCCTTTGTTTTAAGAGCGACAGGAAATAAAGGAAAGAGTTCAAGCAGAATGGTGACATAATAAGATTTGTTTTTCAAAAAGATCACTCTATTTGTAGAATGGAGAACAGATTGGAGGGGAGCAAAAGGGAGAACAGGTAAAAGATACTATTTTCATCCTCAGATTGGCAAAAATTAGAAAAATTGCTAACATCCAGGGCAGGCAAGGATTTGGGAAAGGGGTGGAAGTGTAAACTGCTATAAGCTTTTGGGAAAGTGACTATTACAATTAATAGTGCACATCACATGTCCTTTGACTCAGAGAGCCCTGTAATTTCATCCAACAAAAATAAACGCACCAGTGTGGATTTATACCTGCAATAGTATCTGTTGCAGCATTAAAAAAAAAAACAGCCTTTCTGAGAGTAGAGAAAGGGCTAATGCTTTTAGAATATTATGCTGTTGTTAAAAATAATGAATTCAATCTATATATAAGAACTTGCAGAGATGTCCATCCTGTGCTAAGTGAAAAAAGGCAAATTGCAGAGTAACATGCAACATGAACTTAAAATGAACTATTCTTCATGACATATATGTCTTCATATGTGTGTGAGCACAGAGAAAGAAGTAGAAAGACACACAGTTAACTTTTGTCATTTTGCCTAGAAAGGGTGGCCCTGAGGATGGCAGGTGTTCATTTTTCTTTATGGATCTCTCTACTGTTTAACAAAAAGCACCTATTACTTTTATATTTTTTGATCTAGTGAAGTGTAAAATAATAAGACAAAATGTATAGAAAACTCAAATGATACCCTGATCTGATCCAAATCAACAGATTTATTATTGTCACTTGAAGGTCTTAGGCCCAGTTTTCTGGTTCCTATAAAATTCTGTCTCTGAGGAATACATATCTACAAGGACTTTTTTTTTCCTATTAATACCCCAATAAAAAATGGTTAGAGCCTGATTCTCTAGTGGTCTTTTAGAGGATCCAAATAAAGTCATGATGTATCTACATGGTCACAAAGAATGCGACAATCTTTCTTATGCTTTTGGAAGGGGCACATGCTTTGGGAATAAGTGGTTTTTCCAGGGAGAGAAACATTGTGTTAGTCACATGATGTGAAGGGGGTGGTGGGCTGCCTTCTTAGTTACATAAGAGATTAAAAGAGAAGGCTCCACTCTTAATCACTCTCCAGTCAGTTTTGACCCAGGCAAATGTTCTTCCCAACCTTAAAGATGTCTCACATCTTTAAAAAAGATGGCTACATTAAGTTACAGATGCGCTAACCCTCTAAGGACACTTGGGACTAGTTTTGTGTAGTCCTATCTGGATCTGCTTGTAAAAAGGAGAATGGATTCTCTAAAGCCCAGACTCAATAGAGTTAAAGGAATGTCTAAGGCCAAAGAAAACTTCCACCCCTAAAACTCAAACAGGTCCTTTTTCACCTCTTGAAACATATGAGATAAAGAGACTTAGATTGGCTCTTCTTGTGAGATATTCAGTATCACAGAGATTTTGGTTCCCTAAACTAATGGCCCCTTACCTGCAGTTTGCAGCAGCTGCCACTAGGGGGGAACAGGGAAATATACTGTGCTCTCACGAGAGAAATTAAATCTCAAATTGACAATCTAACCCGATTCTATTCGACTAGTCCTCTTCTATATAACCAGGTGTAAACCATCTGTATTATCAGATGCGACATCCTCAAGGAGGCTTCACAGGTACAACTAAACATTGAGACTCATGAAGACCATTCTGGGCCACATTTGGCCTCAGATTCATTGGGAAGGAACAATAGCTTGGAGCAGGCAGAATTAGGCGTTCTGCCTCCCTGGGAGCCCTTGCAATAATCCATGCAGCAATCGACAGTGCTGCCCCCTCACTCCCCCTCTAGCCAAGTGACAGCTCAGGAACAAGGAAAGAAGATTCACATCAGAACCGTGTGGCAGCTATCCTGACTTCCAGGTCTCATACCCCTCAGGAGCTAGTATTTCTTGTGACCAGCAACCCCACAGCCAAAGCTACCAGGGACCCACCAGTACCCAATCAAAGTGTCTTTACACTCAGCGAAGCCCAGAGCGATGCTCCCCCATCAGGTTTTATGGTTGTGCCAGTCCAGATGCAATTTACCAATTGCTTTAATACAAGTAAGGCTGCCTAGCATAGTTGACATTATATTTTTATCAGGGTTCAGGGGAACTGATAACAGAAAGCTAACTGAAGGTCAAATTGTCATGTAGAAATGTAAAACTTTTATTAATCCTTTGCCAACACCATTATATTCTACTTTAAAGATAATTTACAATAAGATTTAAAGAACCACGAATATTTAGGTGCAGTTTATTACTGTTTTTTCTGTTTTTCTCGAACACTATTTGCATTTTAACTTTGTCTATGCAGTCTTTTGTCATATAGAAATGTGAGATTTTGATGTAGTCAAATACATTAATCCTTTCCTTGTGGTCTTTTCTTTCTTGTTTGAGGCTACCTTCTCCAACCACAGGTGTTATAAGGCTTTTCCTTGTCTATGTGGCACCGTGGTGTGAATTTAAAAAAGGCCACAAACTCCAGGCTTGGAGAATGATTGGCTGGCTCTACAGTTTATTCAGGAAGAAGTATTGAGTAAGGATGTCCAAATTCAGAAAAGAGGAGCAGAGGTCACGTGTACTTTTATATGCATAAGGAGAAACAAGCAAACAAAACTTGGGATTCTAACTGGAATTGTATTAAATATAAAGATTAATTTAGAGAGAACTGACTTTTTTGGTCAACACTGAATCTCTTATACGAACATAGTAGAACTCATTTTTTTCCGGTCTTTTCCACCCTTTAATAAAATTTCACAGGTTTCTTCATGTAGATCTTGTATACACTTCTTATGTTGATCTCAGGATGTTTCACAGGTTTGGGTGCTATTATGAATAGAATTTTTTTTTCTGATTTTCAGAGCTATTGATTTACTTCATGCTAATCTTTAGTCCAGTCATTTCACTGATCTCTTATTCATTCTGATGATTTTTAACTGAAAAAAATCTACATACAGTTAAGTGCCTATATTTAGCTTATTACTAAATATACAATTCAATGAGTTTTGATAAATGTAGACACTTGTGAAACAGTACCCCACTCAAGATAGTTCTAATAGTTATTTTTTAAAGATGATTTTTCTAGGATTTCTTAAACTATAATCATATTGTTTGCTAGTAATGATACTTTTATTTCTTCCTTTCTAATAGAACCCATTTATTATTCTTATTGAATTTCATTGCCTAAGACTTCCAGTCCAATGCTAACTGTAGTAGTAAGAGCTAGCTAGCATCCTGGTATTTTTTATGGGAAAGCTTCTAATGTTTCATTGTGTATGAGATATTCTTTTATCAAATTAGGACATTTTCTTCTCTTAGTCTACTAACAGTATTATCAGTAATGGCTATTAACTTTTATCAAATGTGTCTATGAAGATAATCATGTGTATTTTCTTCTTTATTATTGTAGTAAAATGCCATAATAGATTTGCTATTATTGATCTGTTTTGCATTCCTGGGATTAAGCCTTTTGGAGTCATAATTCTTTTAATACACTGGATTCAGTTTGTTAATATTTTATTTAGTAGTTTTTGTTCCTACAGTCCCAGGGTATATTGGCTCACAGTTTTATTTTCTTGTTCTCCCTTTTTCTGGAATCAGCATTATTTCAAACTCTTAAAAATAAGCTGAAAAGTAGAAGAGCCTACTTCTAGGCTCTGGAAACATTTGTAAAGATGGAAATTATTTATTCCTCAGGTTTGGTAAAACCCATCCTAAAAACCACGTGGAACTTCTTTACAGCTAAATTTTGTTACCTTTAAAATTTGTTTTATCATTACTATTGGAATTTCTGGAGGCATTAGTAACATTTTTATCCTTCCTTCCCTCGTTCCCACCCTCTTCAATGGAACTACTTGCTCCTCTGTGCATCATCCTAGAATCACAGACGGGCAGTTTATTTTTTGCCCCTTGAAAATCTCCAAAACAGATCAGAACAATACATTAGTTAAATTAACCCCAGAGCCTGGTGGTCCCTAGGCCAAAACCTCATGTCTGCTTTTTTCCCTTCTCTAATGAAGACCACTCCAACATAGCCGGTCAGAGGCTGTGCAAATACTTTATCAGGAGAATAAAACTTCAAATTTTAAAATACATCTCCCATTATCAAATTGCTAGGGATAAATTAAAACCCAAAGTTTAAATAATCTTACCCTTATAGGTTAAAATTCAAATATCAGCCTCAAAATTTCTTGTTTTAACTCCACAGATCATTCCCCACAATTTCTTATTCTGCTCAGTTTCAACTAGAGGAGTCCCTACTGCAAAGCCTGAGAAGATCCTCCACGGAAATTAGTATTGTTTCTTCAAATCTGAGAAGTTGAATTAGTTCAACACCACATGTGTTCCCTTTTATAAGTCCAAAGGATTAACAGAGCACACAAGATTCTCTCAGCTGCAGTCCCATACCCACTACATTTAGAAAACAAGCCATTTTGCAGCCCTTAGAGAAGTTAAACCAAGTGCCTGGAACATTAACCCTAGAGAAATAATGCTCCAAATATTCGTACTTAATCTTTTCTACTCCTGTAATGGTTTCCAAAGATCAGAGCAGAAAGTCTATGGTAGCCAAGAAGAGGAAGATGGCCTCCTCAGAACTGCCAGCAAATAAACTAAGCCAGACTCAGCAGCTCAAAGCAATAAACATTTATTTAGTTCTTGAGCCGGGAGGGCAGTAATTCAGGCTGAGTGGTAGCACTTGTCTAGCACCGGCCAACTCAGAATCAAGGGGTCCAAAGAAAAAGGCTCCACCTCTTCCTGGGATAAACTGTAAAGCCTCCTGCAAGGGGTGTGTTCACTAGGAGGCTTGAATGACTGGGGCCGCTAATACAACAACTAATAAAAAAGGTACATTTTATTCTCCCACCCTAAAGTAATTACATAATTTGAAGCAGGTACATTTCAGGGGCTCAATAACCACGTGTGGCTAGTGGCTACTATATTGTGCTGTACTGTTCTAGTGTCCTCCTTGCAAGTCCTCCAACCTGCCAGGCATTGTCTTGCCTCAGGGCGTTTGCACTTTCCTTCCCTCTAATTCTAAATGTGCACATGAATCACTCTTTCACCCCCTTTGTTTCAAATGTCACCTTTTCAATGATGACCGCTGTCTACCCTATTTAAAATTTATCTTCCCTGCCATATCTTTTTGCCACAGTATTTATTGCTATTTACTTATTTATGTATCTGTCTTCTTCCACTACAATGTAAGCTCCATAAGGACTGGTATTTTTTGCCTATTTAGTTTACTGCTGTATTCCCAGTACCTAGAGCAATGCCTAGCACGTAGCAAACACTCAACAAATATTTGTTGACTAAATTCTAGCCTTCCATTACCTTTCTAACTCTATTAAATAAATAAGGCAAGATCTGGTACAATAAATTATAATGGTATCAGACTTATGGGGGACAATCCTAAGAATGCCAAAAACCATGTTTATCCACATAAAAAACCCTATTTCCAGACCCTTCCTAACAGAGAGATCAGAAACAGGACTTGAACCTTAATTAGAGTCAACTGAAAGAAAGATATCTTGAGCAGCCCAATCCAGGCCCACATTTACTCATTATGGTCCTTGTCTTTAGTGCTAAAAGATAATATTTAAAGGTAAATTGCTCTCTGCATCTATCTTTGCCATCCAGCAAAAATGTTCGTGGTTGTTATCTGGTTTGTCTTTTATATGATTATCTCTGAAGTCTACCCTCTACTGCAAACCCACATCTGTATTTCACAATCATTCTAATACTTGGGTTCTGAAAAAGCAGCTACAGTCCTCAGTTCTACTTTGACTCATCAGTAATTCTCTCACTGGTTTTATTGTCTTAATGGCACTTTAGGGTCTTCTTAAAGTGGCAAGTCACCCTAAATCAGCTCCTTACGTAGCCTTTAGGAGTCCATTTTGCTATATGTCTCCAAGCAAATAGATATGTGAGTTAGTAAGAATAGCTTAGAATTATGCCCGTTTGACTTTCATTTATTGTTCAGCAAATATTTATTGAGTACCTAATATGTACTACGTATTGTGTTATCTCATATAGCATTAAATCAAATAAACATGGATCTTGTTCACAATACTAAAGCCTATTTGGCACGGCAGGAAACTAAGCAATTAATTACAATGAAGATAAGATCCATGAGAGAGTGTACAGCAGACCTGATCTAGTCTGGGAAGTGAGGTTAGGATGCATCAATTTTTGGTTGACCCTGACATCAATTTTTAAACAATCAACTTTCCAAAGTATTTTACATACAACAAAACTCACCAATTGCAAATGTTCTATTTGATGAATTTTGGCAAATGTATACAGTCATGTAATCCCTACCACAATCAAGACAATTTCCATCATCCCTAAAAGTTCCTTCATGCCCTTTTGCAGGCAGTCTCATTCTTCCCGCTCATCCCCAACCTCTGACAATCACTTCTCTGCTTTTATTACTATAGTTTTCCTTTTCTAGAATTTTGTATATATGAGAACACATCATACGTAGTCTTTTGTGTATAGTTCATTTCACTTCGCTTAATGCTTTTGAGATTCATTCACGTATCAATAGCTCGTTCCTTTCTATTGCTGAGTTGGATTCCACCATACTGAATATACTCTAATTTGTTTACTCATTCACCAATTGATGGAAATTTGGGTTGTCAGTTTGGGGCTGTTACAGATATAGCTCCTGTGAGATTTGTGTTCAAGTCTTGGCTGAACATACACTTTTATTTTCTCTTGGTTAAATACCTAGGTGTGCAATTACTGAATACTACGGTTTTAAGACATTGTTTTCTAAAGTGGCTATAGCATTTTGCATTCTCATCAGTAAAACAGGAGTGTTCACATTGCTTCTAATCTGCATCAACACTAGTGCACATAGTTGGTCTTTTAAATTTTGGCCACTCTAGGGGTGTGATGTTACCTCATTGTGTTTTAATTTGCATTTCCCTTATAACTAATAATGTTGCTCATCTTTTTGTGAGCTTAATTTCTACCTTGTATCTTCTTTGGTGAACCAGCTGTTCAAGTATTTTGCCCAGTTAAAATAATTGGGTTGTTCGAAGCAAAACTGAAGGAACAAAAGAGCAGCAGACTCGTAGACTCCAAGAAGGGATTAGTGGTTACCAAAGGGGAAGGGTGGTGAAGGGTGGGTGGGGAGAGAGGGAGAAGGAGATTGAGGGATATTATAATTAGTACACTTGGTGTGTGTGTGGGTCATGGGGAAGACAGTGTAGCACCGAGAAGACAAGTAGTGACTCTGGCATTTTACTACACTGATGGACAGTGACTTCAATGGGGTATGGAGGGCACTTGATAATATGGGTGAATGTGGTAACCACAATGTTTTTCATGTGAAACCTTCATAAGAGTGTATATCAATGATACCTGAATAAAAAGAATTGGGTTGTTTGCCTTCTGGGTTATTGAGTTTAAAAGGTTCTTTATAGATTTCAAATAAAAGTCCCTTGTCAGATATTTGTGCTGCAAATATATTCCACCTGTCCTTGGTTTATTTTTCATTTGGTTGACAGTGCTTTTCTAAGAACAAAAATTTACATTTTGATGAAGTTCAATTTCTCGATTTTTCAGGGGTTCCTGGGTTTTGTGTCCTCTCAAGGTTACAGAATTTTCTCCTTTATTTTCTTCTGTATGTTTTATGGTTTCAGCTCTTACATTTTTCTGACCTGATTTTTACATATACCTCTCAAATTAATAAAATTGTTAAAAAAACAATAGGCATGGGAAACCAGAGTGAAATTATTCAGCCTTTTATAAGACACATCATTCTCTAGGCCCCACATTTGAAGTGGCATTTTAGAGAACACTGCTGTCTCTCACTTGTGATATGATGACTTTTTGATTCAGACTTATGTTTGTTGTCAACAAGAGAGCAAAACCTCTGTGACCTGAGAATGCTCAGTGACTAGTTTCCTCACTGGGAATGTACTTTCCCTTTTTGAGAAGAAAAGGAAGGGAAACTGTGAGCTGACACCACTCCTAGTTCTCATCTAAAATAGTGTGTGCGCAAAGGAATATTATTCAGCCACAAGAAGAAAACAAATCCTACCATTTGCAACAACATGGATGGAGCTAGAGGGTATTATGCTCCGTGAAATAAGCCAGGCAGAAAAAGACAAGTATCAAATGATTTCACTCATATGTGGAATATAAGACCAAAGAAAAAAACTTAAGGAACAAAACAGCAGCAGACTCATAGAACCCCAAAATGGACTAACAGTTACCAAAGGGAAAGGGACTGGGGAAGATGAGTGGGAAGAGAGGGATAAGGGGGATAAAGGGGTATTACTATTAGCACACATAATGTAGTGGGGGGCATATGGGGAGGGCAGTATAACACAGAGAAGACAAGTAGTGATTCTATAGCATCTCACTATGCTGATGGACAGTGACTGTAATTGGGTATGTGGTGGGGACTTGATGATGTGGGGAGTCTAGTAACCATAATGTTGCACATATACTTGTAGATTGATGATACCAAAATAAAAAATAAAATCGTGTGTGTGCCTCTGCCCTTTTTCATGAGATTAAACTGTCAAAACTCACCAGGCCCCCTAGACTGTAAATTGTTGAAGGTCGAGACCTACTCTCACTTTGTATCACTGCATTTGAGATGTGATTCAACATCACAGTTTTCTGAATGAAAGGAAGATTTCCTGGGTCTCTGCTGTTCCGCCGTTGTACGGAAGCTACCAGGCAGAGTTTTGTAGTTTTAATGTCCAATCTTCATCAACTAGGGACCACTTTCCTTAAAAATCATCTCAGTACTCCTACGGCTTAGTACAGTGCCTGGCATGCAGGAGGAAACGAAGGGCAAAGAGAGAAGGGGAAGGAAATCTGTACAAAATCCCAACACCACCATTAATGACTTGAAGCAGGGGAACTGGACAACCTTCAGGTGCAATATGCGGTGAAAAACAGGATACAATCCCACTTCCTCCTGGGCAACACCGACAGCATCTCTGGGCTTAAGTCTCTTATTTCCGATCTTGAGGACTTGCGTGAACCCACGCTTCCCTAGTAGAGGAATGCCAGAGACTGAAACCCTAAGTCTGGAGGGTTTAGGGTACTGCAACCCACTCCTCTCAGCGCAGTTCTGCCCTGGTTGCCTAGCAACTGTGGGTCGATCGCTCGGCGCTCGACTGGATCTGGCCGAGTCTCTTGCGGCCCGCCCCACTCCGGTCCGGTCCCCGCGCTGCGCACGCGCGGCAGAGGCTCAGCTGAGGAGGGGCCCGCCGGAACGCGGGCGCCGCTTGCTGGCCGCGGCCAGGAGGGGCGCACGCCCGAGGGGCGGAGCGGCGGGCGCCGAGAGTGGCTGAGGAGCCGGAAACGCGCCTCGGAGGGTGCGGCCCTGGGGAGACCGCGGTCTGGGCGGGAAACGTTAGGCGAGCGGCCCCCGAGGTGCGGGGGTCGAGCGGGCGGGCAGGTCCCCGAGCGAGCTCTGCCGGGATGAGGAACAAAGCAGCGGGGCAGGCGCGCGTGTTCCCCGCGCGGCCGGCAGGTGGGCTGAGCGCGGGCCCGGCCGGTGGGCCCCGAGCCGGTGGGCGAGTTGGCCGCTTTTGGGAGACGGTGTCCGCAGCGCTTGGGCTCTCTGGTAGCGAGGGCACCGGGGCTACATCCTCTCTGTGTTTTGGTGACCGCCCTTGTCTTCCCCGTCAGGTTGGGCAGCCGCCCTCCCGAAGCTTCTGGAGGACCAGCCCCGGGTGTCCCCCGGCATGCCCTATCTTGCGGCGGGGTGCGCGGCCGCCGGCCCTCGGGAGAAGTTGGGCGGCCCCGGGGACGAGTGGCCGCGTTTGTGCAGCAGTTGTGAGCAAGATGCGGTAGCACGTGACCCTGGAACGCAAACCCTAATGCCGGTTCCCCGCTACCCGTGTGCGCTTTTCTTTGACACTTGGCCCCAAGCAGATGCATCACAAGTGAGTAACCTGGTGGGCTCCGCGGTGGTGACGTCTTTGAAAAACATCTGGCAAGTGAGAGTTCAGAGTGCCTTTGTTTTGGGCGTCATTCGGAAGGTTACAGGTGCCACTTGCAAAGGGATTTCTGCCCCAAAGGGAACAAGAAATCCAGAAACTGGAGTTGGGTTGAATATACACCCATTCAACCTAATGTACTCCAAATGTGAATAGTACTTTCAAATAGCCAAACATTGACTGTTGGCTCGTCGACACGTTTTCCCTTTGCTTTTTAGTTATTTGAGCTTTTAATATCTCTTCTCTGGATTCCAAAGTTTTTTGTAGCTCATCATGGTGCTTCTTGAGTTTGGCTGGTTACCCTATGGCTCGGATGGTAATAGGGAGAAATGAAGTTCTTAATTTTGTAGGGTTTATGGTAATGTTTAAAGTACTTTACAATACCATGCCACTGCAAAATTATGCCAAATATGGTTAAATTTGGCTTTTCTTTTAGGGCTCTTTCTTTCCTAGGCTGTGTATTTAGGATGGGGAAGATAAAATGAATACATGTGAAATTACTGAAACTGTCTATCGCATTTTGCAAAGTGACTGCATTTCAGTTAGCTTCTTATATAAGAAAAAGTTATAAAATCAACTGGGAAATGGTTCATATATAGTTCAGTTAGAAACACACACATAAACTGTAGAAATATGAAGGTAATAATTTTACCACTAATGAAAAGGGAAGAAGAGAGAGCTGAGTACTTGATTCTGGCTCTCCTTCTGTGCTTACCACCCAGAATCCCATATAAGAAAGGTAGGTTCAATAGAATTGCACATTAGAATGAGGGAGTATTATGAGGACCATATTGTAAATTCCCTTCATCTGCTTCCTCTCTGTGGCATACTAGTTACCTTTTGGTTTATGGCTGCTGAGGTCATCACATTTTAGTGACTCACAATAAAGCAAAAATCTGCTGAGCCACTCACATTAAACTCTGGTTTGAACTGGTTTGAGAAGGCCTAGGAGTCAACCTAGAAACACCATTTTGATTCTTTATCTTGAGATACAGTAGGCAGATTAATATTCAGGAATGCTCAGAATGGGTTTTGAAGCTAGGCTTTAAATTACATTTGAAAAATTATTGTAACCAATTTGTGGTATGTCATTACCCCTCCAGTGATTGTAGGGTTTTAGTTATTGTTTGTACTATAAAACAGTTACAAGAAAAGTCTGTTTTAAACCCACCCAAGCCAAGAAACTTTAAAAATGAAGGCAGCAATTGTTTCTTTAGGCTATACAAAATTTTTTTTGCATTCTTTTATAGCATAATTAAATACTTGTGTTGTCCCTTAAGGACACCTTAAGTGTCCCTGGTTTGTGTCTGTTTAGTAAGGGTGAGATTGATTGTTCATCCAGATCAAATAAATATTTCAGAGTGCTTACTCTATAAAAGGTACTATCCTCTCTTGGCCTTGCACACTTCGTTAATGTCCAGGAGCTTAGTTTTATGAGATAAACTGGCCAGGGATAAGGTTGAACTGTGGATACGGAATAATGCACGAATAGGTCTGTGTGGGACTTTAAACATGCCCTGCAATAAAAATGTATTGGATGTATTGGAACTGTGTAAAAGTTTTTTTTAGTGTACTTGTCTTTTTCTAATTGTTAAGAACTTGGGTTTCTTAAATTAGGCAGACCTGGATTCAGATCCCAATTCTGCCACTTACTAATTATGTAATCTTGGATTAAGTTTTTTAGCCTGAATCTCAGTGTCCTCTAAAATGGGATTAAGAATAATAGTTAGCTCAGTGGTTATGTGGGTTAGGTGAGGTAATTACATGTAAATCACTTAGCCCAGAGCCTAACACAGATAGTAAGAGAATAGTAAGTGTTAGTTGTTATTATTTTCAGGTTGATTGGTAGCTGATATTGCTGTTTTTCAAATTAAAAACCTATTTGGATTTGTTTTCACTACTAAGGACCACGTAGACCCATTTGATGCCCCCTCCCCTTCCTTACCGCACACACAGAAGAACCTGTATTACTGTTCCTCACACTTATACTCAATATAGGGATTGGAGATCATTAGTGACCTCTTTTGAATAGCCTGTTGGCTAGCCTCTTGAAATGATCATGTTTATAACATGGCAGTCTCTAAATTCTGAAATAGAAACTAATGCTGATAACCTCCAATAATGTCTTGTTCAAATCAAATGTTATTACTCTTATTTTGATGACATTAATGGCAATGCAAGATGGAGTGCATAGGAAAGGTGATGCTTAGATTGTTCAGCCTGCCAGAAATGGTCATAGATCAGAGCAAGTTTTGTGTATTGAAACTTCTTGACAGTATTTTGCAGCATGCATGGTCTGTGCACTTCCACTTAACTGCTTGCTCTGTGATTTGGGGCATACGACATGTCCTCTTTGAGCCCCAGTTTCCTCATCTACCTTACTCTGAAGCATTAGAGAATATGAACTAATTTTTAATAAAGTTTCTAGCAAAGCTTGCATAATGAACCCCAGTATGTGGAAGATATTATTAAGATGATTAATTATTAAGTATTTATACAGAATTTTAATAAAATGCTGATTCATGGAGAAAATACGATGCTTCTTCACATCATTGATAGTCTAAATCAGGCCCAGTATCACTTTAATTACTGGTAAAAAGAATTAGTAAAACGTTTTAGAATAAATTAAAACAAATTGCCTATAAAAATCCTGGTTTGCAGTTATAAGCCAATTGGGGAAAATAAATATTGTGAAAGAAAAACTTAGGTGATTTAAAGGAACAAACCCTCACTGCCAATGTGCTGTAAGGACTGCAAACTTTGCTTTAGTGGGCATAGGGTTTGCAACAAGGCATGCCTGAGTTCATCCTGTTTCTTCTATATGACATTCGCTGAGTTAATGTCTCTGAATTCACTTTCTTTACAAGTAGAAAGAATATGACTCTCATAGAGCTGTGAGCATAAAAATGAAGTATTAGTTGGCCAAGTTGTATTTGCTCACCCACATTGTTTCAGGTGTTCCAATACCTTACACAGATTCACTGAAGTAATTTTTGCCCAGCTAGTTGTGTATGCTCTCTCTTAGGATGAATGAAATGAACCTGAACCCAGTGGGGATGGAGCAGCTGACTTCATCCTCTGTGAGCAATGCCTTGCCCGTCTCCGGGAGTCACCTGGGCTTGGCCACCTCACCCACCCACAATGCCATCCCTGCCCCAGGTGAGTGGTAAGGGAGAACAGTGGAATTGCAACATTTAATTGCATTATCAATTCTAAATGGAGTCTAGAAGTGGGGGTCCTTTAAGAGTGGAGGGGAAAAGTCAAAGAGGTCTGAATGGCAGTTACCCAAGTGGTAGCATAATGGGAGAAAACATTTTTGTAGAATACTGGAGTTCTAATGGATAGGAGTAGCAGTTTTTTCTAATAGTCCTCTTCGGGGGTGGTGGCTTTTTCTCTACAACTGTAACTGACTTGGAATTTTATCTAGGATTACCTATTCATCTGGTTCACACTCTGTCCCTGGGTTAATAGAAGAGAATCAGAGTTACTGTTCCCATGAGAAATTGAACTTCGTTTCTACTACACCTGAAACTGTCAGCAACTGCAAATGCTCCAGGCCTAGAATTATAGGGAAAGGAGAGGTACCAGAGCTCGAGCTCCTACATGGAACTCCTATGAGCCTCAGTACTCAGAATACTAGTATAGGAAACGCTCATTTTCCCCCATCACTGTGCTTTTAATATATTTTTATCTGTCTCGTTTAATTTTCTATTGAAATGGAAAGGGAAAAAGGAATCTGTTGACTCTTAACAACGGTAAGTTAGTGATTCTTAAGGATCTACCACACTGTAATGTATTGGACTTTATTAATAAAGAAGAGAGAATGTTTAAGAGTATTTTAACTCAGTAAGTTGTTTAAATAGTTCTGTGATAGAGAATTACCTGCTTAATTGCTAAAATGCAACTCTTAAATAAGATTCATCTAAATTAGGGTCTCTTCACATTCCTTTTAGTGTCTACAACAGAAATTTAAAAAAAGTTATTGTTAGCTCACTTCATTATACCTTAGGCATTCCTTTTAGTGGGCACTCTCATTATGGTGGGAAAGTATATTAGAAAATATTGCCACTTGCAAAAATTACACAAATCAGTGCTGCTGCCTGTTACAATACTCATGCACAGGAAGTGGTCACTTCAGCACTTTGTAGATATAATTCAAGGTAGATAGAATCCAGAGTTTAAGTTTTTTTAATCCTGGAGTACAGCATATATACAAAAGATTATGAAAGTATATGTGTATGGTTTTACGTGTGACTTTTATTTAGATTATTTTCCACGTAGAAGTAGGTCTGTTGTTTAAAAGTGAAAGTCTTACCATATAAAATAGAAAATATAATAAAGTTAAAAAATGTAAAAAATCTGTAACATCACTACTCTGAGACCACTCCCATGAACTTTGATATATTCCCATTCTTTTTGTCTCTGTGTCTATTTTCTTAAATCATATTTAAACTAGGTTTTTAATTATAATGAAATGTTTTAGTATTTGAGAGCAGAACAGACAACTGGAGGATCAGCTTGACAATTTAAACCTAACTTGAGAACTGACCTTAGGGCCTGTTTGTGGATGTTTGTGCCACACTACCTATCTGGGGATACAAAGGGCTTCTAGGGGAGAGTTTTGCCCATATGCAAAAGCTTTCCTAAGAGTATAGCAGTGATGAGAGGGAGAATTTTTAAGTACTTTCTTTTAATTGAAGAAAAACCTTTTTTTTTGTAGGCCTGCCTGTGGCAATTCCAAACCTGGGTCCCTCCCTGAGCTCTCTGCCTTCTGCTTTGTCTCTGATGCTCCCAATGGGTATTGGGGATCGAGGGGTGATGTGTGGGTTACCCGAGAGAAACTACACCCTGCCTCCACCACCTTACCCCCACCTGGAGAGCAGCTACTTCAGAACTATTCTACCTGGTAAGTATTATGGTTATTTGGGGAACATTAGAGGAAAGAATAGAGCAGACTCTCAACCTCAGTTCTTGAAGACTTGAATAATGCTTTTTGCTGTTTTCACTATTGGATATTAAGAAGTAGGTAGGTGAGTATTTTAATTTAGTTACATTTATAAGGAAAATAGCTTACCTTTGGAATTACTTATATTTAACGATGTACTAAAAAGTACCTGACGTCTCTCATCTTTTTCTTTTCTCAGGCATTTTATCTTATTTAGCTGACAGACCACCTCCTCAGTATATCCACCCTAATTCTATAAATGTTGATGGTAATACAGCATTATCTATCCCCAATAACGCTTCAGCACTAGATCCCTATCAGTCCAGTGCAAATGTTGGATTAGAACCAGGCATTGTTTCAATAGACTCTCGCTCTGTGAACACACATGGTGCCCAAAATCTTCATCCCAGTGATGGCCATGAGGTGGCCTTGGACACAACGATCACTATGGAGAATGTCTCTAGGGTTACCAGTCCAATCTCTACAGACGGAATGGCGGAAGAGCTTACAATGGACGGTGTTGCCGGCGAGCATTCCCAGATCCCAAATGGCTCCAGAAGTCATGAGCCTCTGTCTGTGGATTCTGTGAGCAACAATCTTGCAGCAGACACTGTGGGACATGGTGGTGTGATACCCATTCATGGGAGTGGCCTGGAGCTCCCTGTGGTCATGGAGACTGATCACATTGCAAGTCGGGTCAACGGGATGTCTGACAGTGCCCTCAGTGACTCCATCCACACCGTGGCCATGAGCACCAACTCTGTAAGCGTGGCACTCTCTACCTCACACAACCTCGCCTCCCTAGAATCTGTTTCCCTCCATGAAGTTGGCCTAAGCCTAGAACCTGTGGCTGTCTCCTCCATCACCCAGGAGGTTGCTATGGGGACAGGTCATGTAGATGTATCTTCAGACAGTCTTTCTTTTGTACCACCTTCACTGCAAATGGAAGACTCCAATTCAAACAAGGAAAATATGGCCACCTTGTTTACAATTTGTGAGTGTGCTTAGCCTTTTTCTTTTGGAAATATTGGTAGAAAGGGCCATCATCCCTAACAGGTTTAGTCACAAAGTCAGGTATTGATTGAGGGGGTATAGAAAGTAACTAGACTTTGGAAATTTTCTTTGCCTTTGCATTTGACCTTTATATTAGTGTGGTGCCTTTTCCTCAAGGCACATAATACAGACATTTTGTTGGTTTTGACAGTATCCTCCTGAAGTAAGGAAACATAGTTGGTTCTATATTTTACAGATAAGCTTATTAGCTCAATAATTAAGGTATTTCCCACGGCTTCCCAAATAATTAATTACAGACATAAACTTCAGTAGGGTATTCTGTGTGACATGCCATGTGCTTTTTCAATGTAAGATAAATTTACTAGATATGTGTACCTTTTATCCCCATGGAAAAATGTAGATAGATAAAACTACAATTTTAATTTTGCTCAGAAAACATAAATTATAGTTGGGTATGTGAAAGTTCTTTTCATAGGGCAGCAGTAACAAAGAGCAATAGGAAAACAGCTAATTTGTTGGTGTTACTACATGCTGCATTCATGCAGGAAACGTGCTGAGTGCTTACTATATGCTGATTTTTGTGCTAGAAGCATGGTAGGAAACAGTCTGCAAGAGACAGCATGTTCCTTGAAGGAGCTTGTAGTCTGATGGGAAGCATGGGGAAGTGAGCATATGTATGCATATAGATAGGCAAGCATACATAGACTATTGCAATACTGTATAATAAGGGGAAAGATAGATTAAGTGCAAGCTGCTAAAGAAGCATGAGGGGGAGATCTAACCAGGCTGTAGAAGGGGCAGGGAAGACTTACCAGGAAAGGCATAGATGTTAGCACAGGCCTGAAGGACAGGAAAGATGTTAGCAGTTGAGAATCAAGAAAAATAGTGTCCCACATTACGATTAGCAGATGTAATGTTAGGGGGGCACAGGGAGGGCTGTACAACCCAGAGAGGACAAGTAGTGACTCTGTGGCATCTCGCTACGCTGATGGACAGTGACTGTAATGGGGTTGGGGGGGGGGACCTGATGAAGGGGGTAGTGTAATCACCATAATATTACTCATTTAATTGTAGATTAATGATACCAAAATAAACTTAAAAAAAATAGTGTCCCAGACAGGAGTTTACCTGTAAGTGTCTAGACCTAAAAGAATTGTGAGTGGCTCAGAGTTGCTGAAGCATAAAATGGGGATGAGGAGGATAAATGAGAGAGAGAAGTAGGAGCCAGAGCACAAGGGGTCTTCTAAGGCTAGTCAGTGGCTCAAAGGAGGGGGGAGTTTTGCAGCAGAGTGGGGCAGACTAATTTGTTAGAGACAATTGGACAGGTAAAGATGATGCGGTAATTTAACTGAAAGGTGATGGTTTTCCAACCCAGAGTAGAGGTAATGAAGAAAAATGAAGGATATTTACAGAGAGCTCAGAGCTTGTTGATTGGGTTGCTTTGGTGTGGTTTTTTTTTTGAGATATAATTCACATACAGATTTTAAAGTGAACAGTTTCTTGGGTTTTAGTATATTGACAATGTTGTTCAACTGTCATCACTATCCAATTCCTAAAAGTTTTATCACTCCGTAAAGAAACCCCATTAGCAGTCACTCATCATCTTCTGCTGCTCCCACCAATTCTCAGGCAGCTACTAATCAACTTTCTATCTCTGGATTTGCCTATTCTGGACATTTCACATAAATGGAGTTATAGCATGTGGCCTGTGTCAGGCTTCCTTTCCTTAGCGTAATGTCACAGCTTGTCCATGTTGTAGCATGTATGAGTACTTCATTCCCCTATGGCTGAATAATACTCCATTGCATGGATATACCACATTTTGTTTATCCGGTTATCACTTATGAACATTTAGTTGCTTTTTGGCTATTATGAATAATGTACCTATGAACATTCATGTACAGGTTTTTTTCTTTTTTTTTGCTATTATTAACATACAATTACATGAGGAACATTATGGTTACTAGACTCCCCCTATAATCAAGACCCCACCACATACCCCATTGCAGTCACTGTCCATCAGCATAGTAGGACGTTATAGAATCACTACTTGTCTTCTCCGTGTTATACTGCCTTCCATGTATCCCCCAACCCCACCCCCACCCCCGCTACATTATGTGTGCTAATTGTAATAGCCCTTTTTCCCCCTTATCCCTCCCCTCCCACCCATCTTCCCCAGTCCCTTTCCCTTTGGTAACTGTTAGTCCATTCTTGGGTTCTGTGAGTCTGCTGCTGTTTTGTTCTTTCAGTTTTTTCTTTGTTCCCATACTCCACGGATGAGTGAAATCATTTGATACTTGTCTTTCTCCACCTGGCTTATTTTACTGAGCATAATACTCTTTAGCTCCATCCATGTTGTTGCAAATGGTAGGATTTGTTTTCTTCTTATGGCTGAATAGTAGTCCATTGTGTATATATACCACATCTTCTTTATCCATTCATCTACTGATGGACACTTAGGTTGCTTCCATTTCTTGGCTATTGTAAATAGTGCTGTGATAAACTTGGGGTACATATGTCTTTTTCAAACTGGGCTCCGGCATTCTTAGGGTAAATTCCTAGGAGTGGAATTCCTGGGTCAAATGGTATTTCTATTTTGAGTTTTTTGAGGAACCTCCATACTACTTTCCACAATGGTTGTACTAATTTACATTCCCACCAGCAGTGTAGGAGGTTTCCCCTTTCTCTACATCCTCGCCAACATTTGTTGTTGTTTGTCTTTTGGATGGTGGCAATCCTAACCGGTGTGAGGTGATATCTCATTGTGGTTTTAATTTGCATTTCTCTGATGACTAGTGATATGGAAACATCTTTTCATGTGTCTGTTGGCCATCTGAATTTCTTCTTTGGAGAAGTTTCTGTTCAGCTCCTCTGCCCATTTTTTAATTGGCTTATTTGCTTTTTGTTTGTTGAAGTTCATGAGCTCTTTATATAATTTGGATGTCAACCCCTTATCGGATATGTCATTTATGAATATATTCTCCCATACTGTAGTATGTCTTTTTGTTCTACTGATGGTATCCTTTGCTGTACAGAAGCTTTTTCGTTTGATATACTCCCATTTGTTCATTTTTGCTTTTGTTTCCCTTGCCAGGGGAGATATGTTCATGAAGAAGTTGCTCCTGTTTATGTCCAAGAGATTTTTGCCTTTATTCTTTTCTAAGAGTTTTATGGTTTCATGACTTACATTCAGGTCTTTGATCCATTTTGAGTTTACTTTGGTGTGTGGGGTTAGACAGTAATTCAGTTTCACTCTCTTACATGTAGCTGTCCAGTTTTGCCGACACCAGCTGTTGAAGAGGCTGTCATTTCCCCATTGTATATCCATGGCTCCTTTATCATGTATTAATTGACCATATATGCTTGGGTTTATATCTGGGCACTCTATTCTGTTCCACTGGTCTATGGGTCCGTTCTTGTGCCAGTACCAAATTGTCTTGATTACTGTGCCTTTGTAGTAGAGCTTAAAGTCAAGGAGCATAATTCCCCCTGCTTTCTTCTTCCTTCTCAGGATTGCTTTGGCTGTTGGGGGTCTTTTTTGGTTCCATAAGAATTTTAGAACTATTTGCTCTAGTTCATTGAAGAATGTGGTAGATATTTTGATAGGAATTGCATTGAATCTGTAGATTGCTTTAGGCAGGATGGCCATTTTGACAGTATTAATTCTTCCCAGCCAAGAGCATGGGATGAATTTCCATTTATTAGTGTCCTCTTTAAATTCTGTCAAGAGTGTCTTGTAGTTTTCCGGGTATAGGTCTTTCACTTCCTTGGTTAGGTTTATTCCTAGGTATTTTATTTGTTTGGATGCGATTGTGAATGGAATTGTTTTCCTAATTTCTCTTGCTGCTAGTTCATCATTAGTGTATAGGAATGCAACAAATTTCTGTGTATTAATTTTGTATCCCACAACTTTGCTGAATTCAGATATTAGTTCTAATAGTTTTGGAGTGGATTCTTTAGGGTTTTTTATGTACTATATGATGTCATCTGCAAACAGGGACAGTTTGAGTTCTTCCTTGCCAATCTGGATGCCTTTTATTTCTTTGTGTTGTCTGATTGCCATGGCTAGGACCTCCAGTACTATGTTGAGTAAAAGTGGGGAGAGTGGGCATCCTTGTCTTGTTCCTGTTCTTAAAGGAAAAGCTTTCAGCTTCTTGCTGTTAAGTATAATGCTGGCTGTGGGTTTGTCATATATGGCCTTTATTATGTTGAGGTACTTGCCCTCTATTCCCATTTTGTTGAGAGTTTTTATCAGGAATGAAAGTTGAATTTTGTCAAATGCTTTTTCAGCATCTATAGAGATGATCATGTGGTTTTTGTCCCTCTTTTTGTTGATGTAGTGGATGATGTTGATGGATTTTCGAATGTTGTACCATCCTTGCACCCTTGAGATGAATCCCACTTGATCATGATGGATGATCTTTTTGATGTATTTTTGAATTTGGTTTGCTGATATTTTGTTGAGTATTTTTGCATCTATGTTCATCAGGGATATTGGTCTGTAATTTTCTTTTTTTGGGGTGTCTTTGCCAGGTTTTGGTATTAGAGTGATTCTGGCTTCATAGAATGAGTTTGGGAGTATTCCATCCTCTTCTACTTTTTGGAAAACTTTAATGAGGATGGGTATTAGGTCTTCACTAAATGTTTGATAAAATTCAGCTGTGAAACCATCTGTTCCAGGGGTTTTGTTCTTAGATAGTTTTTGATTACCAATTCAATTTCTTTGCTGGTAATTGGTCTCTTCAGATTTTCTGTTTCTTCCTGGGTCAGCCTTGGAAAGTTGTATTTTTCTAGGAAGTTGTCCATTTCTTCTAGGTTATCCAGTTTGTTAGCATATAATTTTTCATAATAGTCTCTCATAATTCTTTGTATTTCTGTGGTGTCCCTAGTGATTTTTCCTTTCTCATTTCTGATTCTGTTTGTGTGTGTAGACTCTCTTTTTTTCTTGATAAGTCTGGCTAGGGGTTTATCTATTTTGTTTATTTTCTCAAAGAACCAGCTCCTGCTTTCACTGATTCTTTCTATTGTTTTATTCTTCTCAATTTTATTTATTTCTGCTTTAATCCTTATTATGTCCCTGCTTCTACTGACTTTGGGCCTCATTTGTTCTTTCTTTTCTAGTTTCATTAACTGTGAGTTTAGACTGTTCATTTGGGATTGTTCTTCTTTCCTGAGGTAGGCCTATATTGCAGTATATTTCCCTCTTAGCATGGCCTTCGCTTCATCCCACAGATTTTGTGGTGTTGAATTATTGTTGTCATTTGTCTCCATATATTGCTTGATCTCTGTTTTTATTTGGTCATTGATCCATTGATTATTTAGGAGCATGTTATTAAGCCTCCATGTGTTTGTGGGCTTTTTTGTTTTCTTTGTGTAATTAATTTCTAGTTTCATACCTTTGTGATCTGAGAATCTGGTTGGTAGAATTTCAGTATTTTTGAATTTACTGAGGTTCTTTTTGTGGCCTAATATATGATCTATTCTTGAAAAATGTTCCCTGTGCACTTGAGAAGAATGTGTATCCTGTTGCTTTTGGATGGAGTGTTCTGTAGATCCATCTGTTCTAATATGTTGTTCAGTGCCTCTGTCTCTACTTATTTTCTGTCTGGTTGATCTGTCCTTTGGAGTGAGTGGTGTGTTGAAGTCTCCTAAAATGAATGTATTGCATTCTATTTCCCCCTTTAATTCTGTTAGTATTTGTTTCACAAATGTAGGTGATCCTGTGTTGGGTGCATAGATATTTATAATAGTTATATCCTCTTGTTGGACTGACCCTTTTATCATTATGTAATGTCCTTCTTTGTCTCTTGTGACTTTCTTTGTTTTGAAGTCTATTTTGTCTGATACAAGTACTGCAACTCCTGCTTTTTTCTCACTTTTAGTTGCATGAAATATCTTTTTCCATCCCTTTACTTTCAGTCTGTGTATGTCTTTGGGTTTGAAGTGAGTCTCTTGTAGGCAGCATATAGATGGGTCTTGTTTTTTTTATCCATTCAGTAACTCTATGTCTTTTGCTGCTGCATTCAGACCATTTACATTTAGGGTGATTATTGATAGGTATGTACTTATTGCCATTGCAGGCTTTAGATTCGTGGTTACCAAAGGTTCAAGGGCAATTAATTCCCTTACTATCTTACAGTCTATTTTAACTTACTTTGTTTACTATTACAAACACAACCTAAAGGTTCTTTTTTTGTCCTCCTTTTTCTTCCTCCATTCTTTGTATGTTATGAATCATATTTTGTACTCTGACTTCCCTTGGGTGACATCTATTTAGCCTTAGGAATACTTCCATCTATAGAAGTCCCTCCAAAATGCACTGTAGAGGTGGTTTGTGGGAGGTAAATTATCTCAGCTTTTGCTTATCTGAAAATTGTTTAATCCCTCCTTCAAATTTAAATGATAACCTTGCCAGGTAGAGTTTTCTTGGTTCAAAGCCCTTCTACTTCATTGCATTAAATATATCATGCCACTCCCTTCTGGCCTGTAAGGTTTCTGTTGAGAAGTCTGATGATAGCCTGATGGGTTTTCCTTTGTATGTGATCTTTTTTCTCTCTAGCTGCTTTTAAAAGTCTGTCTTTATCCTTGATCTTTGCCATTTTAATTATTATATGTCTTGATGTTGTCTTCCTTGGGTCCCTTGTGTTGGGAGATCTGTGCCCCTCCATGGCTTGAGAGACTATCTCCTTCCACAGATTGGGGAAGTTTTCAACAATTACTTCTCCAATGACACTTTCTATCCCTTTTTCTCTCTCTTCTTCTTCTGGTACCCCTATAATGCGAATATTGTTGCATTTGGATTGGTCACACAGTTCTCTCAATATTCTTTTCCTTCTTAGAGATCCTTTTTTCTTTCTGTGCCTCAGCTTCTCTGTATTCCTCTTCTCTAATTTCTATTCCATTTACCGTCTCGTCTACTACATCTAATCTGCTTTTAAATACCTCCATTGTATGTTTCATTTCAGAAATGGAATTTCTTAATGATTGAATCTCCAACTTAAAATTCATTTCTGAGTTCTTGAATATTTTTCTGTACCTCCATAAGCATGTTTATAATTTTTATTTTGAACTCTCTTTCAGGAATATTGGTGAGTTCAGTTTCATTTGGCCCTCTTTCTGAGGTTTGTGAGATTTTGGTCTGAACCATGTTCTTCTGTCGTTTCATATTTCTGTGTGGTCCCCACTAGTGTGCAGAAACTGTAGTCTCTGGAGCTGCTCAGCCCCTAGAGTGAGGTTGGGGGTTGTAGGGGAGCGGAGCTGGTGCCTGGGTGGAGGAAAGGTCTGTTTCCTGACTCTTATCTGTGGTGCCTTTCTCCAGTGTCAGAGCCAGTGGGCCAAGCATACACGTGTAAACCTCTGTGCTTTGCGTCTTTAGCTGTTGTAGGCGGGGCCTCCCTCTGGCTGGCCTGATGCCTGTGCAGTGACTGCAGGCAAGTAGGAAGGCTCTGCAGGCTGTGTGTCACAGTGGGGGGCCTCGGAGCAGAGTAGGCAGCCAGGGGGTTGGAGCACCTGAAGTTCCCCAAAGTTCCCAACCTGCTGGGCAGAGTGAGCCCAGACAACCTTGTTCAGCTCTCCCTTTTCCTGCACAGCAAGCTCCATGCAAACCCCGTCCCTTCAGCAGCCCTCGTCCCTTCAGCAGCCCTCTCGCTGCTAGGAAGCCTCTCAGACTGCCTGCCTTTCCTCTGACACAGAGCTGCTTGGTGTGGATCCCCTCCTCCACAAATGCTGGAATGTCAATTTCTCAAGCACTCTGCCTGTCGTGCAGAGCACCACACACTATAGGATTCTGCTCACAAAGCAGATCGCCAGGGCTAGGTGTTCAGCAGTCCCAGGCGTCCAGGCGTCTACCCCCTCCCCCACTCCGTTTCTCTTCCTCCCACTGGTGAGCTGGGGTGGGGGAAGGGTTTGGGTCCTGCCAGATTAAGGCTTTCCTACATTACCCTGTTTCGTGAGGTCTGCTCTGTTGGTGAGGTCTGTTTGCAGTTTGGTTCAGCCTTCTTTCTTATTGCTGTTCCAAGGTTAGTTGTATTAATTAACTATATTTTTGTACTGTTTGTAGTTTTGGGAGGAGCTCTCCATCTCACCTCTCACGCCGCCATCTTGAAAGATCTCATGTACAGGTTTTTGTATAACATGTTTTGAGCTCTCTTGGATATATATACAGGAGTGGAATTGTTCTGTTACTTTTGAAGAATGGCCCAGACTGTTTTCCAAGATGGCTGCATCATTTTACCCAGCATCAGTGTATGAGATTTCCAGGTTATCTACATCTTTGCTAACACTTAATTTTCTTTTTATTGTCATCCTAGTGAGTGTGAAGAGATATTTCATTGTAGTTTTGATTTGCATTTCCCTCCTGACTAATGATGTTGAACATCTTTACATGTAGTTATTGGCCATTTGTCTTTGGAGAAACCTCAAAGCATTTTTTTTGCAGTATGAAAGCTGAATCTCTTTTGGAGATACAACGTGGGTTTTTGTTAAGCACATTGGAGAAACAGTTTTCCTTGAGTGTAGGGAGGGACTCTCTAATCTGATATTCAAAGAATTTTTAATCAAATAGTAGTTAAAGAAGTAATATATTACTGCTTTGCCTAAATGTGAACATGTAATAATATGCCATTTAATTAGAAATTTCTAACATTGCTTAGGGGGAAAAAGACACTTGGATGGCTGTGGTTATAAGATTTATGTATTTGAATTATTTGTGAACAAATTTGGAAAGTTTGAACACAGTCATTGAATAATAGGGTCATGAATACTGCTTAACAGAGAGAAAGGACAGTAAAAGAATAGAACAGAAGCTTTATGGAGAAGGACACTCAAATGAGCTTGTAAAAGTGAATTTATAGTAAGCATAGAGAACACTATATAAAGGCAGCACCCGTTCTAACAACGCAAAAAGAAAGACCATATGAACAATAAGAAACTGAGAATTTTAAGCAAATATATGTGCAAGAAAATGATTCTATTGCTGTCCCAAAGAGTAGGTTGCAGATAATTTTTTATCTCAAGAATCCGTCATCACAAGTTAGTCGACCGGTTTGTTTACAGTGAAGCCAAAAGAACAGTGGTGCGTGCAGCTGCTCCGGCTCCACTGGCCTGCATTGTCATCTTTGGCTTTGTGTGACTAACAGCATTTCAACTCATTTTCCACTTACAGTTTGGTAGAATTGGAATCTTTTGGACTTTAGAACATCATATCTAAAGGCACTACTTCTCTATTTAAAGTAAGGAATAATGTGCTTGGTTCTAGAAGTAATTCTGGAATTGATCAGTCTTTCTCTTATGCACTGAATAGGAAACTTGTCCTGTTGGATCAAACGAAAAAAATCAGATCTTGCTGAGGAGAGATAAGTGTGGATATATATTTTAGTGTAAGAAGGTTTTTCTTTGATCAGAGTATTTGTAGTAGAACCTTGCTTCTTACTGGTTACGTTTTGTGTAATTGGCATTTAAATAAAAATGCAAGTGATAATTCAGCCTGCTTCAACTCAACCCATTTGTATTTCTTGAATTTCCCATCCACAGGGTGTACTCTTTGTGACCGAGCCTATCCCTCAGATTGCCCAGATCACGGACCAGTGACTTTTGTTCCTGACACTCCAATTGAGAGCAGAGCGAGGCTTTCTCTCCCAAAGCAGCTTGTTCTCCGCCAGTCAATCGTGGGAGCAGAAGTTGGTAAGAACCATGAAGTCATAAAACCCCAAGTCTCTTCTTCTTTTGTGGGGTAGAGTTGTAAAAGTGAATGTGTATAATTGAGTGATTATTGGTTGATCCAAAAGTCAATTTATGGCTTAAGACCTTTCTTTTTAGTGAATATTTGTCTTGTCCAGTGGTGATTGCACTAATCAAGTTGAGAACTTTATTGGGAAAGTTCCCCTTTCTTAGAATCAGAATTTAATAGAGGGGAGAATCCTAGTCTGAGTCGTTGAAGACTTGACTTTTATTCTCAGCTGTATCAGCCACTAACAGTTACCATACAAACACTCAATGAAACTCTGTTTCTTTTATAAAAACATGGAAAATACACCACTGATAACCTTTTATCACAAAAGATACTTAGATTAAAGGTTTGTAAGTGAAGGAAAAGGAATAAGGAATAAGACTGCCAAACAGTGTGCTGACCCATATTTGAATTTAACATGTTTTCTGAATTACTGTGTCATTTCTTTGAGAATATGAAACTTGGCCCATTCTTTCAGCTGGTGATCAGCATGTGTCAGCTGTAAGCACTAACTAGCTTCAGCAGTACAGAACAGTACTTCACGCACAAGTGATTTTAGAAGTTTGACTGACTTTGTAGTAATTGCTTTATATTTTTATAATAGAATAATGTTTTCTAGTCTGTTTTATGTATTAACTCCAAAATAACATACTTGGAGGGACATGACTTTGTTCCTTGTGTATAAAACTGGATTCAGGAATGTCTGATACTGCTTCTTACTCTGCATTTTTCTTCTGAGACCATTTAATCGGTTCACATTTTCTGTGCGATAGGGCAGAACCCATAAGACTTTGCTACCTGTCAGGAGTACTGGAATATCAATAGTTCTTAAGTTCACTGAAAATAAGATTCTTTGTGTAAGTTAAGCTACTCTTCTATATCCTGTTAGGTGTTTAAGTAATTGATTATGCAGTTGGTGTGTTTCCATTGATAGGTGTATGGACTGGAGAAACCATTCCTGTGCGGACCTGCTTTGGGCCACTCATTGGCCAGCAGAGTCACTCCATGGAAGTAGCAGAATGGACAGATAAGACAGTTAGCCACATCTGGAAGGTCAGTGTCTATGAAACTTTTCTGTGACTTTTGAATGTTTTATTGTATCAAGGTAGTAAAAAGCAATGTAGAAGTCAAAATCAACCAAGACTCATGCAGTGCCATTCACCTGTCAGTCATATATTTAATATTACATCCTTTCTTTTCTTGGTAGCCACATTATAATACATAGCAAAACACAAGCTATTGAATGTAGAAAAACTGTTTGAGTCTCCATTTTGTTAGATAACCCATTGATTTTTCATTTTGATTACATGTGGCAGCTGACGCCATGGACTTTGTTTATATGATGAAAGTCTTCTTTTGTAATCAACTAAAACATTCCTCAAATATTTAGCTTGGGAAACAATTCTAGATTTAGAAGCTAAGGTTATTTCTCTAGTTTTCTAATGGGAGAGGCTAGAAACACAAGGTTTTGATATAAACAGCTGTTCCTAAAACATGTTTATACAGAATCTTAGTAGATTGCAAATGATGCTTGCAAAATTGAAGTGAAGGGAAAGTGGGTCTTGTGATAATTGGAAAGGTAAGGTGCCACTGGCATTGGGGTATCTGAAATAGAACATAGAAGAATGCTAGGTCCGTTGGACAAAAAAGAGAAGAGATGGTTCTCTGAACTTAATGTCCACTCAGTGGTATCGTGTGGTAGATGATGAAGACAAGTAGATGAAGTAGATGATTTTTGTCTTTTCCAGTCAAGCCAAAATGTGAATAATCAAGAGCAGTGTCATTCTATACACTGAGCACTAACCATAGGTCTCTTATGGTCTTTGTCATATAGCAGGAAACAGGGGGACGGGTGAAATGACAAAAGTGTGAGAAATCATGTGTTTTCACACTGACCAGGAAAGCTGGTACCTAGCAAAGTAAATGAGATACTGCTAGCCTAAATTTAGTAGCACTTTGTATTGCTTGTCAGTTCATTTTACATGGATGTTTGCCTTCTATTGGCAGATATACCACAATGGTGTTCTAGAATTCTGCATTATTACCACTGATGAAAATGAATGTAATTGGATGATGTTTGTGCGCAAAGCCAGGTGAGAGTGGTCTTGGATGAAAGAAATAGTTAAGATTCAGATGTTTTTCGTAGGAAGCTGTTCATAAAATAGGGAAGAGCAGAAGAATGCAAATTACACTGATATCTGAACATACTTTAAGGCCTAAGGCTTTTTATCTTTTTCAGCCCAGTAGTTGTTGACTAATGGTGATTATAAATCAAAGCACCAGAAACTGTCCTTTTTTATGAATAGTTTGCTCAACTTAGCAGGTATGTCACCATTGAATTTGCAAGTGGGTATCTTCTCTTTCTGTTGGCTATTAGTCAGTGCCTCAGGCTTTTGTAGTTAATACTTGATCATATATCTATCTCTATGTCTTTGTCACATTTTTTAAGATTTCATTTTATTTACTTTTCTTGCTTCCAGTAGTGGATTCTTAATGTTTCTAACTATAAAGGGCAATCAACTGATGTACTGAAGTAAGAATTCTGTTTCTAAACAAGCCCTTTCTAATAGGTAGGATAGGGAATTAGAAAAATGACCCAGAGAAAATAGTTGTATCTGAGTTTTCATATAGGATTTTGCTGAAGGATATAATGTGTTTGTTATATATTTCAAAATTAATATGCTTGATCTATTAGGAACAGGGAAGAGCAGAATTTGGTGGCTTATCCCCATGATGGAAAAATCTACTTCTGCACCTCACAAGATATCCCTCCTGAAAATGAACTGCTTTATTATTATAGCCGGGATTATGCTCAGCAGATTGGTAAGTTAATATAAGACTTGTTTGTCATCTAGCATACTAACAATACCAACACTCAGAAATGACATTTTGGTAATGAATTACATGCCAGCTGAAGCAAATCACATACCTTTGTATGTATAAAAGTAGGATATTGCCTCTACATTGGAAGTGTTCAAATTTGTGAGGTTCTTCATAAGCTGAGTGTCATAGCCAAGCAGTATTCATATGAAATGAACTATGTGTTAGGCCTTCCGATTGGGTGATTTTGAAGCTCCCGAGGCTGCTTTTTGAGTCCGTACCATTTCAATTTAAGTTCATAGAGGACAACAAAGTTTTTTTTTTAATTAAGGTATCATTGATATACATTCTTATGAAGGTTTCCCATGTGCAGCAACATTGTGGCTTCACTATTCACCCATGTTATCAAGTACCCCCCCATTACCCCCACCCCACTGCAGTCTATCAGCATAGTAAGATGCTATAGAATCATTACTTATCTTTTCCAGAGAACAAAGTTCTTTGACTTCATTTAACCTTCATAGGCTTCTTTGCACTGTGTTGTGAAGGCAAGTAATGCCTAAGAATTTGCGTGTGCTACAAAATCTTAAGCTTTTTTTGCCTAGTAAAGATGCTCTATAATCCAGTGTTTTACCAGGTGCTTCCTGTGTGCCTGGCACACTATTTGAGATACTGGAAATAGAGCATTGAACAAGGTGTTTTAGTTTTACAGGTGGTGGGCAAGTTGGAAATTTTAGTAGAAGGGAGAATTATAAGCAACAATTATTACTATCAAGAACAAGTTTTAAAATTGAGTATTAGGAGACACTGAGTAATTTTTCTTCTTTAAAGGTGTTCCTGAACACCCAGATGTGCACCTCTGTAACTGTGGCAAGGAGTGCCATTCCTATACAGAGTTCAAGGCCCATCTAACCAGCCACATCCATAACCATCTTCCTAGCCAGGGCCACAGCGGCAGCCATGGGCCAGGCCACAGCAAAGAAAGGAAGTGGAAGTGCTCAATGTGTCCCCAGGCTTTTATCTCTCCTTCCAAACTTCATGTCCACTTCATGGGTCACATGGGTATGAAACCACACAAGTGTGATTTCTGTAGTAAGGCTTTTAGTGATCCCAGCAACCTGCGAACCCACCTCAAGATACATACAGGTAAGTTGTATTGAACCGTCAAAATGTAATTTCACAATAATTAGAAATTATGGTAGTAAAGGATTGGCAGTGAGATAGTCTTGCACATAGAGTTGAGATAAGATTGATATTAGGGAACGAATCTAGCTGGCTATCAGCACGACTTCATTAGGTGGTAAATCTTGGTGGCATAACTTATCACACTTCGTCAGAGAGTATTCCTTCCAGTAATTAAGATTCTCTGCTTTCTAAGGTGATTGGAAAATGCAGTTGATCCAAGGGTTTGGACTTAATCCAAAGGGAATTCTATAGAAACAACTTGAGCCTTCCGTTAGAGTTCACCCTGGTCACCAGCCAAAGCCAGCTTCTCTTTTAAATATTGCTCAATAAACGCTGCCAAAATTTGTTTTTTTAATTTTTACTCTCTCAACTCCATGCAAACCACACCCTTTCTGTTAGCACTTACTTTTTTCATACATGCTACAAAATAACTGATGAAGCTTTGGTTTCCTTGGCTGGTAATTTGTTCTCTAAATCTTTGAAAGTAAAATTCTTCCTCATCCTCTTGCATTAAGACTGAGTAGTTGCCCACAAAGCTGAAAATGCTGACTAGCCTGTAAAAACCTGACTTAGAGTAATCTCATTTCTGCATTCTTGGAAGGATTTTATTTCATCTCTGGTTTATAAGGTCATACTATATGTTTAAAAAGAGAGAGAAAACTTTAAAATGTTAGGTTATAAAAGTTGTTTCTAGACAAGTATTAGAATTCATGAGGTTTTAAAAAAAATAATTGAGGTAAGTTGGGCACTAGGATTATAAGTGATTTTTTTTTCAGATTTTTTTAATCGTGTCAGCTACAAAGAAAAAAAATGTAAGCAGCTCTAGAAGGCGGTCAGATTCATTTGCTTTGCCAGCTTTAGTTGCAGAATATAAACTCAGTGGCTCAGAGTGGCTCTAGGTAGGCAGCCTTAGAAAGGCACATTCCAGTTACCAGTCCGTTCTGTTTTATCCCTGCATCTGCCACAAACTCGGACACGTGGCTGTTCACCTTGAGAATGTTAGTGGTGGTTGTATCCAGGGTGATAATTTGGGTCACTGCGCAGGTCAGAAGAACTACAGGTGTACTTTGTGTGACAAGTCTTTCATCCAGAAGGCTCACCTGGAGTCCCACATGGTTATCCACACGGGCGAGAAGAATCTCAAGTGTGATTACTGTGACAAGTTGTTTATGCGAAGGCAGGACCTCAAGCAGCATATGCTCATCCACACGCAGTAAGTTCCCCCCCAGCCAAGGTGCCCTGCAGACGGTGAACTCAAGGGCCACCCGCTGCCTCGCCCTCTGTCTCTGGCCTTGGTGCCTGGTAGGTGCTGCCTGTGTTCCGCATAGCCAGGCAGAGGTTGGGAAACTATGTGTTTGGTTTTATCCTGGAGAGTTCCACTCATTGCTCTTCTTATTTTATATTTCTACTCTCTGTATTTACTTTTATTCATATTTTCAGAACATGATCTCATTGATTCAATGTAACAAATATTTTTTGAAGTAACTTCTTGATGCCTGGCATTTGTGCTAAGTGGTGAAAATACAGAGATGAAAGGTGCAGTCCTTGTCTTTAAAGAGCTTGAAGTCTAATAAGGAACAAGAGAAAGAAATACTGTGCTGCTGTTGGAGCTGTTAGAGAGTGTTGGCTCCTGAGGCCATGGGAGAGGTCACCTTCCCCAGCCTGTGGTGTGCTGGGAAAGCTCCCGGATAGTTTGGGCTAAGCATTAAAGAAGATAAATTAGAACTATCCAGGGAGGTAAAGGAAGTTAAGGGATGGGAAGAGTGTTCTCAACAGAAGGAATAGCATGTTTATTCCTTCTGGGCTGTGGAGTTCAAGTGGGTCTTTAGAGTTAGAGCACAGTGTGCCTGTGGGAGCAGTGGAGAGACAGGTGGCAGCCACATCATGGAGAGCCTTCTGTCCAGCTAAGGTGAATTAAGTTTCATTCTGGAAAAAATGGGAGGATTTTTTCTTCCCATGTGGCAGGCACAAAATCTGTGATTTCAGTGAGTGTGTGTGTGTGTATGTGTGTGAATTATGGTAAAACCATATAATATGAAGTTTACTGTCTTAACCTTTTTCAAGTATACAGTACTGTTAAGTATATTTGCATTGTTGAAGAAGCATTGAAGGATTTTAAGGAAAAGAATGTCATGGTGAGATGTCTATTTTAAAGAGTACTCTGGCAGCAGAACAGGGTGATTGAAGGAGAAGGCCAAATATCCAGAGATCCATTAAGAATTGATTGCATGAAGGCAAGTGTAATTAAAAGCCTAGCCTGTGTTAGTCGTGGTGGTGGTAGATAGAGGAGAACAGATTTGGTGGTCCTGAGCTTTTAGTAAGTGTTAGGAAAGGGAGAACATACTAGCTTATATCATGGAGATACTCTTTAGAAATCCCTCTTCAATGGAAACTTTATATTCTTGTTGTGGGGTTTAGATAAATATTTTGCTGTCTCATCATCACTTTTGCCTGATTCCTAATCACAATGCAACCTTTAACACTAAAACATCCAGAGTCTGGGTCTACATTCCTAATTCTCAAATGATGTTTTAAAACAAAGCCTTTATTAAATAGTTTCATTATTAGTGTGAAATTTTAGGAATTAGACACACTAATCATTAAATATATATTATATATTATAGAATTATACATTATTAGACCTGAAAGATATCTCTGGGATCATTTAGTCTAGCTGCTTATATTAGGTCAAGCAGCCATAACACAGTACCATAGGCTGGGTGGCCTAAACAGCAGAAGTTTATTTTCTTTTACTTCTGGAGGCTGGAAATCAAGATCATGGTTCCAGTAAGGTTGGGTTCTGAGACCCTCTTCCTGGCTCACAGGCGGCTGCCCTCTTGCTATGTCCTCATGTGGTGCAGTCAGCAAGCTGGTCTCTTCTTCTAAGGCCACTAATCCTATCTTAGGGGTCCCACCCTCATGCGCTCATCTAAATGAATTATCTCCCATAGGCCCCACCTCCAAATACCATCACAGAATGGGTTAGGGACTAGGGCTTCAACATGTGAATTTGGCGGGGGTGGGGGAGTAGAGTGGGGCACAGACACTCAACCCATAACCGCTTATAATAATCACCTGGGAAACATGAAAAACACGAGTGGGTGCCTGGGTCCCGCCTCCAGGGATTCTAATTTAGTTGGTCAAGGCTAGAGCTCTGGCCTTAGTATTTTTTAAAAGATCCCCAAATGACTAATGTCCAGTCAGGGTTGAGAGCTAGTGAGGTCATCCAAATGAAATACTTGTTTCCACAATATCTCTGGTAAGTGGTTCTATATTTCTTCTTGAGTGCCACACTGTTGATTTAGTTTTGAGGAAAAGTTTTGCTTGAATCAAGTTTACATCAGCCTCTGTCCATTCATTCTACATTTGCCCTTTGTAATGATACACATAAGTTTAATATATTTTTTAGATTGATAGCCTATCATACTTAAAATCACTGTCATGTTCTCTTTACACCCTCTTTTCATCAGGCACAATGTCTCTAATTTCTGCAGCTCTTCCTCCCAGAAGTTCCCAGAAATGAACATGGTATTCCAGATTTGATCTGTCTAGTATATAGTAAAGTTTATTCTATTCCTTGACATTGGTTTTCTATCCTTTCAAGTGATGCCTAAATTTGCAATTGCTTTTTTTTTAGCTATTTCACAGCATAATGCAATATTCATTTAAAAAATATTTGTTGTATAAATATTTCTCTCCGTTTGGGTTATCAGGTATATACTAATGAAAACAATTTTCTTAAATAAGACTCTGGACTCTGTCAGGATGATGAAATATAATAAGCCTCTTTCCCAAACTCTATGGGATAGAAGTGTTTGGACTGTCATGACTTTAAGCTAATAAGTTTGGAAGACTTTAAGCTAATAGTATTGCTCATAAGTTATTCATAAAAGAAGCACTATTCACTCAATATTTTTGAAAGAGATGATAGGCTTTCTGTAGAGATCACTGGTAAATCTTGAGGTGTTTGTATTTTTACTTTTAGGAATTACAGAATGGTTATGGTATTATTGGAATTCATTCTGTTTATCTGCTTAGAAAACAGCTACAGTCCTAAAGTGAAATGCAGGAGGAGTTCCTCCCCATAGTGTCCCCTGAGAGCATAAGGCATATGGCAGGACTGGCGTTGCCCTTCCTCTCGGAAGACAGCGAGAGCAGTGATGCCGACTCCCTAGGTCATCTCCTTAGTCCCATGGCTTTTTAGATACCATCTTGATGATTCATATTCCCAGCCTTATATATCTAACCATTTACTCAGCATCTCTGAGTTTTGGATGTCCACTAGGCAACTCAAACCTGGTATGTCCAAAGCTCAACCCTTGATATTCCGCCATTTTTCACCAGCTCAGTAAATGGCACCATCATTCATCCCACTGGCTCAAGCCAAACACCTTGGGGTCATCCTTAACTTAGTCTTCCATTCTTTCCTTCTTTAAACTGTCTCCTAGTCCAGACCACCAGCATATTCTGTGTGGACCACTTCAGTAGCTTCCAGCTGACCTCCCTGCTTCAGCTTTTCTCTCCCTCATCCATTATGCAGCATAGATGCACACACAGCATGCACACACAACACTACTTTGTCCACAGTGGCCAGAGCAATCCACTTAAAACATAAGTCAGATTGTGCTTGTCTCCATAATTTTCCAGTGGCTTCCCATCGTGCTTCGGTTAAGAGGTGTTTGTCCTATCCTGGAAGTCCCTTCATGGTGTGGTAGTAGTACCTGGCTACATCTCCCACTTCATCTTTTATTACCTTTCTTCTCATATTCTGATTTAGCCACATTGGCCCTCCCTTTGCTATGCTACTACTTCAGCCTCCTAAACACATTCCCCTCTCAAGGCCTTTGCCCTGTACTGCCTGTGCCTAGAGACTTCTCTTAGTTATCTCCCTGTCTTCCTCTCTCATTCATTCAGGTTTCTACTTAAATGCCATTGCCTCAATATGGCCTGTCTTAAGCATCTTATCTAATATAGAACTTGATTACTCTTATCTGGCTTCATTTTGTTTTCATAGTACTTACTGCTGTTATCATATGTCTTTTGTTTGTGGTATAAGTCCTCCACTAGCATGTAAACTCCATGAAGGCAGGAGCTTAATTTTCAGGACTTAGTTTTCCACATACTATAGTCCCACTGGATCCTTCAGTTCTGTCTCTGCTGAGAGAAGGCGGTAGAAATGCTGAAGTCAGGCTTCAGATCCTCCCCCTGCATTCTACACTCCTTTCAGGATTTTAACTCCCTTTTATCTATTTTACATATTAGACTTTCATTAAGACAGGGTTCAGTTGCTCAAAAAAAAAAGTTTTAAAATTCCTGATCTGTGATTTCTAAGGTTCTTTTCAGCTCTCAAATGTCTAGACTAGGGCTACTCAGACCTTGACACAACTGACATTCTGAGCTGGTAATTTTTTGTTGTACATTTATCATTAACACCATAGTGAGATCCCATTATGTACTGGCCAACCGGCAAAAATTTTCAAATTTGAGTTTTCCAAGTTTTGGTGAGAATGTGGGGCAACAATAACTCTGAAATGGCCACTGATGGATTTGTATATTAATATAACCACATTGGATAACAGTTCACCATTATCTATTGGAGTTGAAGATGTGCATATCCTGTGATCCAACTACACTGCTCCCGAGTATATGTCCCAGAGAAAGTCATACCAATGCAAACCAACACAGAAGTACAGAAATGTCCATAGCAGTCTTGCCTGTGATAATAAAAATCCTGGAAACCTCCAAAAGATCCATTAACAGTAGACAAATCCAGTACCACAGATAAGTTGTGGTATATTTGTATTTGGTTTATAGCAATGGAAGGGAATAAACTGCAGATATTTGCAGCAACTTGAATGACTTGAACAAACATTATTGAATGAAAGAAGCAAAATGTCAAAGAGTTCCAATATGGTCACATTTACATAGAATTCCCAAACAGGCAAAATCAGTCTGGGCTGTTTAAACTATACAAATGTTTTATGACTCTTCTGTGAGATATATGCCATATAAAAAACTCTGATTCTAGATGGTAGGGTTTCAGAGCTCTGACAAGGCCTGAGGTTGTGAGGAATAAGTGTGTGCCTCAACTGTCATTTGTTTTCCAAATCAAATGTTTGTTTTTGTGCTCCTCTTAGAGAACGCCAGATCAAGTGTCCCAAGTGTGATAAGCTGTTCTTGAGAACAGATCACTTAAAGAAACATCTCAATTCACATGAAGGAAAACGGGATTATGTCTGTGAAAAATGTACAAAGGCTTATCTAACCAAATACCATCTCACACGCCACCTGAAAACCTGCAAAGGGCCCACGTCCAGTTCATCAGCACAGGAGGAGGAGGAAGAGGATGACTCAGAGGAGGAAGAACTGACAGGCTCTGTGGCGACAGAAGACTGTCGGATTAACAGTGCTGTATATTCAGCAGATGAGTCTCTCTCTGCACATAAGTGAAAGAAAAAGAAACCAACTCAACTGTTTGGGTTGGAAAATGCGAAAGGGAAAAACACACATAACCAGTTATCCACTACAGTGGTTTTTATATATAATGGTTTCTGATTCCTTCTAGCCAACAGTCAAAACAGCATGAATGGGAAGGGAGAAAGCACTTAAAAGACAATTATCCTAATGAAAACACTTTAAAACAGATTGGGAGAAAAGAGCATGTGTTCTGTTTTAAGTGATATATAAGGAGGAAGTTGTCAATTTTGAGGTCTTTTTTTATTTACGTGAAAATCTGGGTGATGCATTAATACCAGAATCAAAGCCGGCATCTGCCCAAACAAATCAGATTTATTTTCAGTTCTTCCATTTCCCTCTCAGCCCTGTGACTTGGTAGCACTCTAAACTTGGTCGCTGCCTCACAGTCATCCTCCTTGCTGATTGTGGCTCTGGTGTTTTGTTTTATGCAAACTATTGTGACTTAAACTCATTCCAAAATGGATTGGAATCCAGCAGTATAAGCTTGTTACTTTGCAGCTAACAAGTTTAAAGCACACCTGCCTTAATCTTTCCTGCTTGGGAGTTTTAGGGTGAATCTTGCTTCTCAAAATTTCAGCAGGTGCCTAGAGGACAGATGACAGAGGAGCAGCTGGGCAGTAAGCAATGATGGAGAGAAGAGGAAAGACACTGGGCCACTGTCCAAGAAACCAGCTTTGACAAGCCAGGCTGAGACCCCTGGTTGTTGTTACATAGAGATCTTTTAGGTTTAAACATGTCTCTCTGTCTTCAATAAAGCCTACAGCCTCTAGACAATGGGGGCCTGGAGGTGTAGGAGCCAAATAAGGCCTGCTGGATTATCTCCTGACAATAGCACATGTGGACTCGGCTGGCGCAGTGGTACCTTGGCCCATGGAAGGAAGGAGGGAATGATCCTTTTTATCTGGCTTAATCCTCTGAAAAGGAACAAGATGTTACTAGAATGTTATTAACTCTGACAAAAGACCTCTGATGCACTGGTGTGCTGTAAGGTTAGACTGTTGCTGGCTGGCTGTGGTGGAGGACCCCAGTAGTTACATGTGGTGAATGCCAAAGGATTTGGAACCAATATAAGGCCCAATGGTCACCACCTAGGCTCCCAGCTTAGTTAATGCGTCCATCCATCTGGCCTTTCACCTGGTTTCTCATTCATATCCTGCTTTTGGCAAGAAGCAGACACATCCTTAAGTTGACGGTTGATGGAACGTGCTTTCCTGCTTTAAGGCACCACCCATGGAGTAGAGAGGACTCATGGGAAGGTTTTGCTGCTAATGTATTTATGTATGGAATGAATGTATTTCATTCAAATCTGTATTCCTCTAGGGAGGATTAAAATAAAAATTTTTTTTTTAAATACAGGATTTCCCTTGTAAATCACTTTGTGGAAGAAGAGTAATGAGTCTTTTAGGGGAACATCAGGTAGAACTTGAGTTTTTCTAGTTTAGAAGTAAAGAGAACATTTCCTAAATATAATAGCTTTGAGGGCCTGTTGTAATGTGCTTCTGCATAACAGTGCTTCTGGTTTCTGGCTGGCCTCTGCCCTCTGCCCTCTTCCTCCCTAAGGTGGTGCCTTTACTCTGTTGCCTCTGGGGGGAACTGTGGCAGGTCTGCAGTTGAGGGAGGGAGTGAGGTGGTGGTGGGTAAGTAAGGGTGGCTGCTAGTACCAGATCATGAAGCGTCTGTCAGGGCAGTGCTGGTGGGACTGGGCAGCTCCAAACTTGGCCTCTTGCTAAAGGCATCCTGGTGGCCGGCCACCTCAGATCGTAGGAAACTGCTGGTGCTGGAACTAGAAGCTGCTCCTTCCCTTCATTTCAGTAGTTCACGTGGGGTTAAATTCCTTCATTTCCAGTGCAGGTTGAACTGCTGCCCAAGATAGTTAATTCTAATGTCAAAACAACTCAAACAATAGAGGAAGCCCTGAAAACTGGAAGTGAGAATGTAGCTGTTATTGCTGATTCGCATCTCTCTTCTATTTTTTACATCTTACACTAAAATGGCACATTCTGTCATTCTCACAAGATAAATCAGTAACTGCCCTTTTGACAAGGTTTTACTCTGAGCCTTCTCTGCAGGTGGCCTTGCCTGTTGCTGCTGTTAGGATCAATCTGCTCTTGGGTAAATAGTCATGTTGTGAGGCAGGATATTAGGAATGTGGGCTCTGGCATCCTGCTGAATGTTCTGCAGTCTGGGCTCTGCTGCATGATGGTTTGTAACCTTAGCCCAGTTATGTAAGGTCTCTGCCTCTGTTAACTTAAATAGGGAATTACAAGAGTTCTCATTATGTAATACTGTTTTATATTAATAGATGTAAAGGGCTACACAGTGCTCCATGTATGGTAAACAACAGCTAATATTCTTCAGTTTTAGATTAGCCTAGCATAGATTTTTATCCTAAAAAAAATGGCCATAGATGACCCAAGAAGCTATAGATTTTAGTAGTACAAGTGAAAGGCATGATTTGAATCTTCAAGGCCAAAGCCTGGAACTAGTTTGTGGTGGTCTCATAGATCAGTGTATGTATGATTAATGTTTCCTTCCTTAGAAGTCAGGTTGCTTTATAACCTTGCATGTGTGCTGAGCTCTGGGCCTCAGCACATCAGAGGGCAGAGTCGACAGGACTAGAGTTGCCTTCAGCCTTTACAGCCTGCTGAGCTATGTACACGCCTCCCCAATAAAAACACTCCTTTAACTGTCTGGAGGAACATAAACAAGCCAGAGGCTGTCAGCCCTTCATCAAGGATATAAACTTACATTATCTGATCACCAAGCTTCATCTTACGGTCAAACCTTCAAAAAAGACACCTTCAGGTATACAAGTAATTACCATCTGTTACTGGTTGAATTGTGTACAACCTTATATACATCCAAAATTCATGTATTGAAGTTCTAATATGACCATATTTAGGGATATGGTCTTCAAAGTCCTTAAATTAAAAATGAGGTCCTTATTAATTATTATTAATCCCGTATGACTGTGTCCTTACAAGAAAAGGAATTTTTGGACACGTAGATACTGTGAGTACAGGGAGAAAATCGCTATCTACAAGCCAAAGAGAGAGGGCTCCCAAGAAACAGCTCTTCTGACACCTTGATAGTGGAATTCTGGCCTCCAGAATGTGAGAAAGCTAATTTCTGTTGTTGAAGCCACCTAGTATGTGGCACTTGGCTGACTAAGCACTGTCCAACCAAATATACCATTTTTATGAAGATTGCAGCCTGTAGAGAAGCAGCTTTCAGAATTGTGATTACAATTTAACCTGTTTCACAAACAATCAAGAACAACAAATGGCAATAAAGTAGTCTGTAGTGGTATGTATTGCCACAGGCAGATTTCTGTCCTGCTGAAAGAGAATTGCTCCTCGACTATTTTCCTTCGTTTTTGCGTATACATAATCGAGAGTCATGAAGCCCCTAGGCTGTGTAGTCCTCAGACAAGGACAACTTTCTTTTCAAAAGCCATTTGTAAGTGCTAGCACAGTTTAACGTACTGTAGGGGACCAGCTGCCCTCTAGAAACAAGTCTTACAGAGCTGGTCACCTGGGGAGCATCAGGTGTACGAGTGCTCCCTGGGCCTTCTCATGAGCCTACTGGGTTCCCCAAGTGATCCTGAAGCAGTCCACAGGAGGACTGTGTTCCTGGGGACCATACAAGATAAGATGCAGACATCTATACCTATGCAAGTCAGACCATAGCGTGTGTTAAGGTACAAGTATTACAAAAGTCTAGGAGCAGGAGTGAAAATATACTGAGAAGAGAAAACTAGCAAAGAAAAATGGGTAAGATAAGCCTGGATTTGTGGTGTAATAAAGGAAAACTGGACAATACATTTGAGACAGGACTAAAAATTTTAGAATACCTAGTTTACCAAATCAATAGTTGCTTTTTGTTTATTTTTAACTGTAACATTAATGTTTACTTGTGGCAGGTATTTTAAATGCTTTACAAATAGCACATTTAATCTGAACAGTGGTGGACCTGTGATTATCCCTAGTTTACATAGGAAGAGAATGAGGTACAGAGAGGTTAGGTAATTGGCACACAGTTACACAGCTAGGAAGTGGCAATTTGTGCCAAGCCTGCCAAGCTTTAGTGATTCTTCACAGTGGCCTGGTTAAAATTGGGATCTCACCGTGACATATATCCAGGCTCTAAGTCTTTAGGAAGGAAATAACAGAAAATCTAAGCTATTCTATTTAGACAAAGCATGCTTATATACGTGAATAAGGGAGCTCATGGAAAGCAGGCTTTGATCTTTATGTTTTTGGCTCTGCTGTGCTCTACCTTCCTTTGTGCTGCTGCATACTTGCTGAGGCACAGACTGATAGAGATGTTCTTTGGGGTAGGACAAATATCAAGGAAAGTAAATCACTTGAGAAAGGTATTGACTTTAGGAAGGTTCATTTCTTGAACTATCTATCATTGGCCAACAGACAGCTTCCAGTCCTTTTTAGCTAACATGGTACACGGCACTTGTGATAGATTCACTTGCAGATACAGTCTGTAGTAGCAGTAGTATGTTTTCGTTTAACATTTTAGTCCTTGTAGAGCATTACAAAAGTAGGTTTTATCCCCATTTTATAGATGTTAAAGTTCATAAAAATTAAAATTTTCTACATTCATGTTCAGTGATTTGCTGCCTGGGAGCACTTTTTAAAATGTATATATTTTCCTTCCAAGGTTCTCTTCCATGCTAATCTACATGCTGCTCCTCTGACACCTCATTTCAAGGGGCATTGCACCTGTGACATTTGCATTTTGCACTGGGATTGTGAAATATATTTTTTGTAAGCAGAAACACCTTTGTGGCCCATTGGTCTTAATTGGTTAGAGACAAATGGCACTCAGATATAAAAAATGAATTACCCAAAAGCAGGGGAGATAACAAAATAATCTATTAGAGACTTTTTCAAGATGTCTGATCCAGATTTTCTATAGCAAAAGAAAATAAGCCAGGCTATTTTACATCTGAAATCCCCCAAATGCAAATAGTGTTTCATGGCAAGAGAAAACCAGGATGATTCATTAATACAGCAAATATTTATTCTCTTTGGAAAAAGAACGTGTTAGACTTTAAAGGGGGTGGGGAGGTGCGTATATAAAGAAAAACTGGCTTGTGAGCAGGAAATCCAATATCAATCCCAGAAACACACATATGCAAAAAAAAAAAAAAACAGGATCCTTGTCCTTTCTTACAGGTGTGTGGTTAGGGTGAAGGAATACATCAGTTCTTTGTTTTTTTAAACGGCAAAGATGGAAGGAACCTAAATGTCCTCTGGAAAGAAAATATTGAATATATTAGCACATCCATACAAAGCACATTTATGCTGCTGTTAAAAAGGATGAGATTATAGAGAGTTAACATAGGAAGGCGTCATAGATGGTCAGTCCCCTTTTATCATGCTTTCTTGTGCTAGAGAGTCTGGGAAGCTAAAAACTGTCAGACTCCTCTAGAGCTTAGATTCCAAACAAAACTAAAGTTCCTCTGATCAGATGCACTTACGTGAAACTTTGGTTCAGAACTCAGTTAAGAGGGAGATAAGGAGGGCCTAATGCATCTATTTATTATGCAGGCTGGGATCTTGTCAAAGAGGATGTGTTTCTGGAGCTGTGGTGGATGGAGGTTTTCTGATGTGGCAGGTGGCTTGATCATAAAACCAGCAGCATCTGCACTCTGCAAGCTCACTTCTGTATATGGGATTGGGGTGATTCCTAGAATTCAGTATAGATTCTATTTCCAGCATTTTCAGTGATTCTATGAGCTTTCTATATACTGCTTACTAAATTCCTTTTACTTAAACTAGCTTGAGGGGATTCTGTTGTCTGAAAGTAAGAATGCTGATCAAGTAATGGTATCAGAAACATTGCAGGAAACAGATGCTTAGGAAATGGGATCTTGGATCAGTTATCTGACCTGGCTGGGTTTCAAGGCAGTGAGGATCCAGTTACTATTAGAGGATGGGACACAGAACTGTACTTGGCACCCATGGCTGGAACATGGCTTAGATCATCACTTGTGATCACTTGCAGTGAAATGTACTCAGAGCAATGAATTCACCTTGATCTAAACTATGTTTCTCCTCCCTGGCCTAGCATCCTCAGAATCTTTTTGACACGTGTTCCTCAAGAGGTAGGAAATTCTTGCAATTCTATTAATATATGTAAGCCCTTTTCCCCAAGGTTTGACTTTGAAATTACAGAGAATTTGAGGGTTTGGCTCAGTCAGAGGCAATAAGAGGTAGGAGTGGTAAATGAGGAGAACTGGAATTTTATTTTGGTGTGGTCATTACAAGGTATTCAAGAAAGGAGGCTTTCAGTCTCATTATTAGGTAAGGGAGGAGAAATTTCTTCTGTTGGAAAGGGAAATCTTTGGGGTTTGGGTACTTGGAGTTATTAGAATCCTCATATATCACCATTCCACTTTTCAGATTTGTACTCTTTCCCCTAAAATATAATTTTCATTTAAGAAATATGCTGACACTGAATTCAACCTATTTTATAAACCTGTAACCTGCAGGATCAGACTCTGCTTCTAGTTTATCATTGTATCAGCCTATGGCTGCAAGAGAGAAGGAATTATTTAAGGGCAGTCACGGATAACTCCCTGGTTCTCGAACCTAGCTTATATGTCTGTTAGGCAGTTGGATATGAAATGTGCTTCATTATTCAGATTTTCTATTTTTCTTGTTAATTAGTTTTGGTAAGTTATGTTTTTCTAGGAATTTTTCTATTTTATTTACATGTTCAACTAGTCACATAGAGTTGTTCATATCTTGTTAACTATTTAATATCTGTCTGTAGGCTCTGTAGTGATGTCCCTTTTTGGCTCCTGATGTTGATAACTATTTTTAATGATTAGTATTGCTCATAGGTTTATAAACTTTCTTAGTATACAAAAGAATCAATTTTTTGCTTTGATGATTTTCTGTATTGTATGTTTTGTTTCTATGACATTAATTTCTACTCTTTATTTCCTTCTGTCCACATTTTTGGTTTTAAATTACTGTTCTTTTTCTTCTTAAGATGACTACTTGAGTAACTTTGTTTTTCTTGTTTAATATCTAAGGCTTTATCTTTTTCTATAGCTTTAGTTACATTCTGTAAGATTTTATATATCATATTTTCATTGTCATTCAGTTAAAAATATTTTCTAATTTCTCTTGTGCTTTCACCCTTGACTCACGGATTATTTATAAGTGAGCTACTTAATTTCCCAAGATTTCAGGAATTTTCTAGTTCATCTTTTAAAATTTATTTCTACCTTAATTCCATGATGATCAGAGAACATGCTCTGAATAATTTCAATTGTTTAAATTTGTTGATACTTGCTTGCTTCATGGCCTTAGGTAGGTCAGTTTTGGAAAATGTTCCATGTGTACTTGAAAATAATGTGTACCTGTTATTCTTGGGTGCAGTGTTTTACAAATAACAAGTCAACTTGATAATCATGTTATTTAGGCCTCTATCCTTACTGAATTTTTTGTCTGCTTGTTCTATCAGTTACTGAGATATATTATAACCTCCCAGTTCTTCTTTTAGTTCTGTTGTTTTTGCTTTATGTTTTTAAGCTATATTTCTGCATGTATAAAAATTTAGAAATGTATCTTTCATGTTCAATCAATCCTTTTATTTTTATAGAAAAATACTCTTTGTAATGTGTATGTCCTTAAAGTTTATTTTGATGTTAAAACAGCTGCGCTGCATTAGTATTAGTATGTGCATAGTATATATTTTTCTGCTCCTATTTTCAACCTTTCTCTCTCCTTATGTTTGGGTGTGGCTCTTATAAGCAGCATATAGTTATATTTTATTTTTTATATGTTTGAATAATTTGCCTTTTAATTACTTAGAGCATTTATATATACTTATGGATATATTTGAGTATAAATCTTTCATCTTACTGTTTGTTTTCTATGTATTCCACCCATTTCTATATTCCTTTTTCTCTCATTTTTTTGGATTAATCAAGTATTTATTATTCATTCCTCTTCCACCTTTTCAGCTTTTATGTTCTTTCACTATTCTTTCAGAAGTCTAAAGATTACAATATGCATCCTTGTGCAGTGGACTATTAATTAGTATTTTTATCCCTTCCAAAAGAATGTTGGTATCACAGAATACTTACTCTTAATCTCTTTTCAGCCTTTTTTGTTATTGTCAGGCATTTTAATTTTACAGACATTTTAAGCCCTATACATTATTATTACTATTGGTATTTTTACATAGTAATATCTATTTATGTACCTGTATTGATCATTATTCCTTATGTTTCCGTGTTCCCATTTGTGATCATTTTCATTCTGCTTAAGTTTAATGTAGATCTAAAGACAATGAATTTTCTAAGACATTCTGTCTTAAAATGTCTTTATCATTTAGAAACAGCTTTATTGAAGATAATTTACTTACATAAAATTCACTTATTTAAAATGCACAATTTAGTGGTTTCTAGTATATTGAGATGTACAGCCATCACCACAATTATATTTTAAAATATTTCCCTCACCCAAAAAGATGATTTGTGCCCATTTGCAGTCATTCCTCATTTTCATCCCTAGTCCCAGGAAGACATTACTCCACTGTCTTTATAGATTTGCCTTTTCTGAAGTTTAATATAAGTGAAATCATACAATATGTGGTCTCTTATGTCTAACTTCTTTATCATGTTCTAAAGGTCCAATCATGTCACATGTGTAACTAGCTCATTCTGTTGTATGAATTTACCACATTTTGTCTATTTGCCAGTTGTTTCCTGTTTTTAGCTATTATGAATAATGCTGTTGAAATTTGCATACAAGTCTTTGTGTGGACATGTTTTCATTTCTCTTGTGTATATATCTAGGAATAGAATTGCAGCTTTGTATCATAAATTTAACTCAAGAAACGCCAGAATGTTTTCCAAAGTGGCTACGTCACTTTACGTTCCTACTAATACTATATGAGGGGTCCACCTTCTCCACATCCTCACTAGCCTTTGTTCATATGTATCTTTAATTATAGCTTCTCTAGTGGGTGTGAAGAGGTATCTTATTGTGGCTTTAATTTGCATTTCCCTCATGACCAGTGATGTTGAGCATTGTTCCCCAAGTGCTTATTGGCTTGATGCCTTTCATTAGTTTTGGAAATTCCTAGCCACCATCTCTTTGAGTATCTCTTTCTCTCATCCCAGTCCCAGATTCCAGTACATGTATATTAGACTTTTCTACCATGTCTGATAGGTGTCTTACGCTTTTGAAATATCTCTTCTTTTTGTACTTCAGTCTGGCTATTTCCTATTGACCTACCCTCAAATTCATTAGTTTGTATCTAATTTTTCATTAATTCCATACAGAAAATTCATATTTAACATATTAGTTCTAGAATTCCTATTTGATTTTTTATTCATTCAGTTCTCTGGTGATATATTCAATCTTGTAGTCTCATTTATTGGATGTATCAATCTTGGTTTATTTTGAAGCCCATGTCCGGTAGAAGTCCATTGTGTGAATTCCTGTGGGTCTGTTTCTTCTTTGGTCTTATTTCTATTATGCTTGGTAATTTTTGATGGGATCCTGGAGATTATAAATGAAGATCTGTAGATGTTGTAGATGAAATTCTCTAGAGAGGATTCACCATATATTCTGGCAAACAACTAGAGCAGGGACCCTTCAATTCAGTCAAGAATGGAACTTACTCTTGGCTGGGCTTCAGATTTTATAAAGCTGGCTGCCCCGCTGGTTCACCACAACTTCCAGAGGTCACTACAAGAGCCTAAAGTGTCTTTGGAGACCTCCCTCCTTGAGGTCCTTATGTTCAACCTTTGGTTTTCCAGCATTGAGAGACTGCTGAATGCTCTGCTGAACTTTTCACCTGCATTTCCCCCCTTTGTTTCTCATCTCACACAACATAAAAGTTAGTAGATTTCTCAGAAGAATACCAGCCTATGTCCTTTTTCCCAGGATCTTTGCCTCTCAAGTCTCAGCTGCCTTGGAAACTCCCCAGCGGCTTTAAATAGATGTTCATGGATTTTGTTCAGCCTTTCTTGTTTTCACTGACAGAGTATCACAAGCTAATGTATCATAGCTAGAAGTGGAAGTATAGAATGTTATTTTTTTCTTATTTTTATAAATTTAAATATACTGATATAATTATATTGGCTTCAGGTGTACAAGTATTTTGATAATTATACACATTACTAAATGCTCATAAGTGTAGTTGCCATATGAAAACAAAGATATTACAGTATTATTGACTATATTTCTTATGCTGTACTTTCATCCCCATGACTAATTGATTTTATAATTGGATGTTAGTGTCTCTTTGTCTCCTTCACTTATTTCATCTGTTCCCCCAGGCAACCACCAGTCTATTCTGTATTTATGAGTCTGTTTTGTTCATTGCTATTGCTTCTTAGGTTCCACATATAAGTGAAATCATATTGTATTTGTCTGTCTTCACTTAGCATACCTTGTAGGTCCATGCACGTTGTTGCAAATGGCAAAATTTGATTCTTTTTTGTGACTATGTAGTATCCTATTGTATATATGTACCATATCTTCTTTATTCATCTATTGATGGACACAGGCTGCTTCCATATCTTGGCTAATATAAATAATGCTGTAATAATCATAGGAGTGCATATATCTTTTTAAATCAGTAATTTTGTTTTCTTCAGGCAAATTCCCAGAAGTGGAAAAACTGGATCATATGGTAGCTGTTTTTAGTTTTTTGAAAAACCTCCATCCTGCTTTCCATAGTGGCTACACTAATTTACATTCCACCACCAATGTATGAGGGTTCCTTTTCTGCACATTCTTACCAGCACTTATTTCCTGTTGATATTAGCCACTCTGACTGGTGTGACACTGTGGTATCTAATAGTGGTTTTGATTTGCATTTCCCTTGTGATTAGTGATGTGGAGCATCTTTCCATGTTTCTGTTGGCTATGTCTATGTCTTTGGAAAAATGTCTATTCAGGTCCTCTGCTCATTTTTAAATCAGACTATTTTTTGATGTTGAGTTGTATGAGTTCTTTATACACTTTGGATATTAGCCCCTTATCAGATATATCATTTGCATATGCCTTTTCCCATTCAGTAGGTTGCCTTTTTGTTTTGTTATAGTGTCCTTTTCTATGTAGCTTTTTAGTGTAGTCCCACTTATCTTTGCTTTTGCTTCCCTTGCCTGGGAGACATATCCAGAAAAAAATTACTAATGCTGATGTTCAAGAGTTTACTGCCTGTGTTTTCTTCTAGGAGTTTTATGGCTTCAGGTCTTACATTTAGGTCTTTAATCCATTTCAAGTTCACTTTTTTTCTATTAAGGTATCATTGATATACACTCTTATGAAGGTTTCACAAGAAAAACAATATGGTTACTACATTCACCCTTATCATCGAGTCCCCCCCCCCCCCATACGCCAATGCAGTTACTGTCCATCAGTGTAGTAAGATGCTATGGAGTCACTATTTGCCTTATCTGTGCTACACTGTCTTCTCCATGACCCCCCCTACACCATGCGTGCCAATCATAATACCCCTCAATCCCCTTCTCCTTCCCTCCTCTACTGCCCTCCCACACCCCTCCCCTTTGGTAACCATTAGTCCCTTCTTGGAGTCTGTGAGTCTGCTGCTATTTTATTCCTTCAGTTTTGCTTCGTTGTTATACTCCACAAATGAGGGAAATGATTTGGTATTTGTCTTTCTCTGCCTGCCTTATTTTGCTGAGCATAATACCCTCTAGCTCTATCCATGTTGTTGCAAATGGTAGGATTTTTCTTTCTTATGGCTGAATAGTATTCCATTGTGTGTATGTACATCTTCTTTATCCATTCATCTACTGATGGACACGTGCTTCCGTATCTTGGCTATTGTAAATAGTGCTGCAATAAACATAGGGGTGCATGTGTCTTTTTGATTCTGAGAAGTTGTTTTCTTTGGGTAAATTCCTGGGAGTGGAATTCCTGGGTTAAATGGTATTTCTATTTGTAGTTTTTTGAGGAGACTCCATATTGCTTTCCACAATGGTTGAACTAGTTTACATTCCCACCAGCAGTGTAGGAGGGTTCCCCTCTCTCCACATCCTTGCCAGCATTTGTTGTACCTAGTCTTTTCTATGTTGGCCATCCTTACTGGTGTGAGGTGATATCTCATTGTGGTTTTAATTTGCATTTCCCTGATGATTAGTGATGTGGAGCATCTTTTCATGTGTCTGTAGGCCATCTGAATTTCTTCTTTGGAGAATTGTTCATATCCTCTGCCCATTTTTTAATAGGGTTATTTGGCTTTTGGGTGTTGAGTCAAGTTTACTTTTGTGTATGGTATAAGACAGTGATCCACTTTCATTCTTTTCCATGTAGCTGTCCAGTTTCCCCAACACCATTTGTTGAAGAGACTTTCTTTTCCCCATTGTATATTCTTGCATCCTTTGCATTACTGCGTGCGTGGATTTATTTCTGGGCTCCCTATTCTGTTCCATCAATCTATGTGTCTGTTTTTGTGGCAGTACCATACTGTTTCAATCGCTGTAGTTTTGTAGTGTAGCTTGAAACCAGGGAGCATAATACCTCCAGCTTGTTCTCCTTTCTCAAAATTGCTTTGGCTATTTGGGGTCTTTTGTGGTTCCATATACATTTTAGGATTACTTGCTCTAGTTCTGAGAAAGATGCCATTGGTATTTTGATAGGGATTGTATTTAATCTGTAGATGGTTTTGGGTAATATTTACATTTTAATATTAGTTCTTATCTATGAGCATGAACAATTTCCATTTGTGTCACATTTCAATTTCTTTAATCAGTGTCTTACAGTTTTCAGAGTACAGGTCTTTCACCTACTTGGTTAGACTTATTCCTAGGTATTTTATTCATTTTGATGCAATTGTAAATGGGATTTTTTTGTGATTTCTTTCTGCTGGTTTATTAGTATATAGAAAAACAACAGATTGTATATATAGATTTTGTATCCTGCAACTTTACTAAACTCATTTATTCTATTTTTGGTACAATCTTTAGGGGTTTCTGTATATATGCAGTGTCATGTCATCTGCAACTAGTAACAGAGTTCTCCCTTACCAACTTGGATGCCTTTTCTTCTTCTTGTCTTTTTGCTATGGCTAGGACTTCCAGTAGTGTTGCATAAAAGTGGTGAGAGTGGGCATCCTTGTCTTGTTTCTGATCTTAAGAGGGAAAGCTTTCAGCTCTTTGCTAGAGTCTGAGGTTAGCTATGGGTCTTTTGTATATGATGTTCCCTCCATAACCACTTTGTTGAGACTTTTTACCATGACAATTTTAGCTGAATTTTGTCAAATGCTTTTTCACTGAGATGACCCATATGGTTTTTATCCTTTTGTTAATGTGGTGTACCACACTGATTGATTTGTGGATAGTGAACCATCTCTGCATCCTGGAATAATTCCCACCTGGTGGTGGTGAATGAGCCTTTTCATCTGTTTTTGAATTTGCTTTGCTAATATTTTGTTGAGAATTTTTGCATCTGTGTTCAACAGGGATATTGGTCTGTAGTTTTCTTTTTTGTAGTACCTGTCTGGTTTTGGTATCAGGGTAATAATGCTGGCCTTATAAAATGATTTTGCAAGTAGTCCCTCCTCTTCTATTTTCTGGATGAATTTGCGATTTGGTAGGATTCACCAGTGAAGCCACCTGGTCCTGGAATTTTCTATACTGGGAGGTTTTTAATTACTGACTCAACTTCCTTACTAGTAATTGCCCTGTTCAGATTTTCTATTCATGATTCAGTAATTGTACCTCTAGGAATTTTCCATTTTTTCTAGTTTGTCCAATTTGTTGGCATGCAATTGTTCTTAGACGTCTCTTTGTGACCCTTTGTATTTCTGTGGTATCAGTTGTACAGTCCCCTCTAATTTTGAGTCCTGTCTTTTTGGTCTCTATGTATTCTCACTCTGATCTTTATTTCCTTCCTTCTACCAACATTGGTTTCCCTTATTTTTTTCTAATTCCTGGAGGTGTAGACTTTAAGATTGTTCTTATTTTATTGCTGTGTGATTATTTCCACTTTTCATTTGTCTCAAGGTTTATTTCTCCCTTGGCCCATTGATGGTTTAGTAGCATGTTGTTTAATTTACTCATTATTTCTTAATTTTCCAGATTTCTAGTTTCATACCATTGTGGTCAGAACAGTCTTAATAAATTTAAGAAAACTAAAATCATATCAAGCACCTTGTTTTGTGGTATATGATCCGTCCTGGAGATTCTTCCATGTGTGTTTGAGTAGAATGTGTATTCTGTTGCTTCTGGGTGGAATGTTCTGTATGTCTGTTCAGTTCATCCTAATGTTATTTACAGCCACCTTACTGCTTTTCTGTCTGAATGATTTAAACATTGGTGAAGGTTGGATATTAAAGTCCTCTACCATTATTGTATTACTATTCATCCCTTTAGGTCTCTTAACATTTAAATATATAAAGCAAATTATGATTTGTATTTTTATGAATATTATATCTCCTTGTTGGAATGACCTCTTTAACACTGAATACCATGCTAGGGAAAAAAAAGGCATGCTACTTTTAGTTCCAAACCTCTACTAAGAGTATAGGATTTTACCTATTTTAAAAACCTTTATTATCCTTTTCAAGAACTGCAAGAGGTAGCCTACATACCACATGCTCAACAGGTAAACACAAAGGCTGGCATATCTGTGCAGCCACCAGATCTGTAGAGGGGAATGTCAAGAATTTTGTTTCAGTCAGTACATGGCTGTAGTTATATATGGAAAATTTTTTAGGCCAGCTTCAGGTAAATAAAACAGTTTTACGATCTTCATTAAGACTCCATTGGTGTGTCTGAGCTCCTGTTCCCAAAAGGACCACTAATAGAGGAGTTTCTTGTATTGCTGAGAACAAGCCTCTCCCGTCTTCCAAATGCTTCATTTACTAAAACACAAATAAATAGTTAACTATTAGATCAGAAAATAGACTAAAGTGTAGCAATGAGGTTCTCTACTCTGGAGTGGAAATTTTGCTTATGAAAATATATTTATAAATGGGACAGGAAGTAATCAATTCAGATCCAAGTTAATGTTCTGAATAAGGTTAATTGTGTTACAGATTGGTCCATTTTGTACTTTTTACCATGACCAGCACAGAACTTCTTTGGATTTAGGACCCTTTTTCTACATGGAAGGAGGAACAAGTTAGGAATCAGATAGTGGGGCTATAGCCTCTGTGTTTATATGGTAAACCACACTACCTCAAAGTAATAAACAGCCAGGATCTCCTGTGGCCCCTTCAGAAAAGCTGGATTTTGTGGGAGGCAGTTGAAAAAAGGCAGAATTATTCACAGGGGGAATGCTGCTTTTTGAGACCATGTTACATTTTCTTCCAGCTTCCCCATAAGATCTTTCAACTTTTAAAATAATCTACATTTAAAGTATGAAGACAAACTTATCTGTGTACATCTCCAAATTATACTTGATCTTGTCTAGTAGATAACAGATGAAAGAACACTGGATCTACTTATTCAAGCCACACACTGTCTGTATGTTAGCCCTTAAAGAACTCATTCAGAAAAGGAAAGAAATTAAGAGTCTTACCTGAAGAGACTGTGCTTATATCCCATACCCGAAGCCCTTCTTTCTGACCTCCAAAGGCATAAATAAATGGCAAATCAGGGCAACAGGAAGAACAGAAGAGCACTCCCTAGGGAGAATAGGAAATCAGTGATTTCAATTTTTCCAGAGAGTCCTGGATCCCTACTCCTGTATAGAAGAACCTAAGATTTGAATGTTACTCAAAACAACTCACCAACAGCGCTTTCAAGCCTCCTGCAAAGGTAGTTTAGTGTCGGGTTGGACAAGTTTGCACAGTGAACATTCTTGGAGGAAATGTGTACATGCTCTGGCCACTCAGGTTTCTTACTTTTATTATTATCCTATTAGGTCTAACAAGTTTTCCTAGTAAGTCTAACCTCAGTATTTCCAGACACTATTAAATCACTTTGGGCTACTATATAGTAATTAATTTCAGTGTATTCAGAAGCCGTTAACACAAAGAGGTAGTGATAAACTGGTCCTAACAGTTATGATGCCCTAAAGGTTCAAGATTTCCTGGGATGGTCCAGATTTTAGGGTAGAAAAATGTGACCAACTGTGTCCTAGGAAAAGTCTCTTCCCACCCTTATTTTCCTTTCCAAGCAACTGTTAGGACAGCTGTAGGGAAAAATCAATGACTAAAACTTCCCACCAAATTTGACTAAGCTCAAAATTAACTTCCCCAAGAAACCCAGTCTTTAATGCAGTGATTCCTAGAGAAAGAAACAAGTCAAAAACAGAAAACAAACATGCTCAGGGAGATTCTTACCATTTTCATGTCCCTAGAGTGAACTAGACTTGGTCTATCTCCTAATACATCCCAGATCTTCACATACTTGTCTGCTGATGCAGTCACAAGACAGCCTTTGATTTGACTGCTTAGATCAAGACCTAAAAAGATTAGTTCAGAGACTCTCACTTTGAAATATAGATTTATTTCATAAGTTAATAGAAATAAAAGAAACACTATTCTTGCTCACCAGAGATTTCATCATTGTGTGCATTAAGTGTAAAAATTGGCTTATCTGAACGTGCATCCAAATTATATACAAAGCCGTCATCCGTACTGGCCTGGAAAGAGTAAAAGGTGGGCAAGGTCATGCTACATGACAATAAAATTTAGCACTGGGTAAACAGTATAATTCATAGTGAAAAATCAGCTATATACTTGACTTACCTGAGGAGCTTATTAAAAATTAACACAGCCATAAAGAATTTACTTGTGGATAAGCCAAGTTTGCTCTTACACGGACTGGATGAGAGCTGTGGTATTGGTAAGGACTGGGGTCAGAGATATGAAAGCACCGAGGCGGTTCTTCCATTCCAGGATACACCCTGGGAGTGCGGAATTAGAACAGCAGTGTGTTGAGGACAGAGGTGTGGAGAGCAAGGCCACATAAGGTACTGTCGAGAAGAGCTCATGGAGGTAATAAGACTCAAGAGGGAGGAGGGAACAATGAAGATGTCAGGGAAGCCAAGGAAACAAGGCTTCTGAGGAAAAGAGTGATGAATGCCGTCAGTATTTTGGCAGAGAGATTCAATTAAATAAGGACTGACAGGCAGATCCTTGAAAGTGCAATAGCCCACTATAAAGGGAAAGGAGACAGAAGAATAGAACTAGTCAAGACCGGGAGAACAGTACAGGAGAAAGGGAGAACAAGGAAAGCTGATGGAGTCTGGAAGGCTGGGCTATGGGTGGGACAAAGCAGAAGAGGAGGAAGAGCGCAGGTAAACCATTTTATAATGATCACGTCTCATTTCCCTACATATCTATGATTTTAGTTCTGATACTTATTAGCAAATAACCTCAGAAAATACGTGTGCTTCACTGCTGAGAGCCAAAGTACAGTATCACATTCAAATACAGCTGATAGGTTACTCCCGGTAATAGTAAAATGGGACCCGGCACGAGGCAGCTCAGCTGGGAACTGCATGCACCCTTGTGCACAGAGTCGAGATCAAGTGTTCTTAGAATCATTGTTTCAGGAACCTTATCAAAACTGTCCATATATTTTAAGAAAGCTGTTTTTTAAAGAATTCAACCCATCATGTACAAAGCATTACATATTTACTTTAATCGTCCCTTTTAGTGAAAGCTGGGATTTTATTTCTCCATGGACTGAAATGTCACTGGAATCTTTGGGCACTACATGGAAAAGTGTCCTCCTATAGACACATTAGTGTATTTACAGAACGATCTTATATTTCCTATCTGGGAGACATTGCTATGTTAATAATATTAATAAGCTAACATTCTTATGACTGGAACTCCATTTAAGAATTAGGATTTAAGTAAAAATATCTTTTTAGACTGATTAACCATTGAAAAGCCAAAAAATATTAACCTTAATATTTCAAAAAAACACTAATAAAATGATCAAAATCAATAATGAAAATAAAATGAAGCACACTTTGGATTGGCTGGAAATTAGCAAAATCGTTTGCATGTTTACTAATTTTTGTGGCTGATCCATTTTTCTCTTTTAAAAAAACCTTATTTAACCCTAAAATCCAAATATTTCACACTGTTAATACAGAAGAGCTTTTCAGATATTTCTTCCATGATAGAATTAAGGAACGTAAGTCATTAGTAGCTTGGAGAAGCAAAACAAGTAATAATGCAGTCTTACCAGAAAATGACAAGGTGAAAAGTGATTCCAAGTCACTCTCTCAATCTGCCCACTGAACCGCCACATTCGATGGCTGTCATCTGGACTTCGGCAGTCATACAAAGCCACTGACCTGGACACATTCAGACAAAGTTAGGGTTTTAAGAATTCAATTCCCCTATACAATAATGAAATGGTAAACAACACTGTGACATCAAGATCAAATTATTCAAAGCCGGTTTTAATGTTCTAAATGTAGAAAAGATGAGTTGCATTTTCACTAACTGGCGGACTCTGGTACTGTCACTTGACGGCACTAGTGGCTCTGGATGTCAGTGGCCTTGACTTTCTCCAGGTACAATCTTCCACTTACAAGATGAATGCTTTCTAAAAGATGAGGACAATTTCTAATTTCCCTTTCCCCAGTAGTACTCAGAGCCAGATAACCCTGTCTCAGCCATACATAATTTCTACATGTACCAGTGGTTATGTGTTGGGGGAATACTTTTGTATGAATTGTACTTTTGTAATTTTGTATAAATCCCAACTGAAAGTATAAACACATCTTCTTCCAAAGGATAAGGAACCAAAGACTACATGTTGGTTTCTGTTTCTAGTAGCCAACTCTCCCACCTTCAGACCCAAAAGGAGCAACATATAACTGGACACCCCCTGTGGTGGCCTCAAGTGGGCCCAATTCTTCACTTCCTCCTATGCCCATGCCCTTTATCAGTGATGTGGGAGTTCTTCCCATAAAGGCAGAATTCATTTCCCACTCAATGTGATCTTATTTGGCCAAGAAAGTAAGATGAAAGTGTACTAGTTCTGAGCCTGAAAGGCCTTGATGTCTCTGCTTAAGCTTCTTACCTTGCCATGAGAACATATGCGGGCTACCACCCACTTGGCTCCTAAACAAGCCAAGATAAGCAGAACTACCAGTTGAATCGAGCCTAGATTAGCTCAGTCTTGCACAGGCATCATAAATGTTTGTTTTAAATCATTAAATTTGGGGATGGCTTGTTTCACAGCAATAGCTAACTCATACACCCTCTAAAAATCAAAGTAGTTGCTACCTAGGAGCTACATTATTATAACAGAACCACATCCCCTTACATACTGCAACAACCAGAGTTGAAAAGGACAAATACGTAAAAATTTAAACACATGTATTGCCTCAGTAATACATTCTGTCTGAGCATCAAGTGATACTTTCTTAATTAGTTCAAGAGGATAAAAACAGCAGTAATTCCTGAAATGTTTTCTTACTTATCATATGATCCAGAAATCAGAGTTTGTGCTTCAAATGGATGAAACTGTAGAGTCTGGACCTAAAAGGAGGAAACATAAATGAACAGATCCATTTTCTGGTTCTGGTAAAATTGTCTAATACTTGGTGAGAGTCAATTTGGCAGTGTTTCTGTGTATTTTTTCTCTTTGAAATTTAGTACAATTTAAAGAAACATCAAAAACGTCAAACATTTTAAAATAAATGTTCACACTTAAAAGACAATATAATATTCTTAATTGTGTTTAGCAGAATACATATGTTTCCTAAATGTTAAAATACATTCAGAAGAAAACAAGGGAGTGGTCTAACTTATCTGGGCACCTCCACATGCTCTGAAGTCCCACAATGTACATCAGCACATTAACTCTGTGTTCTGCAGTAAAAGATCTGTTAAATTCTTTAACCCCATTTGATGACTGATACCCCCTTGTTCCTTTTTAGGAGCCTCTGTAAACATGTTACAGGCACTAATGTTCCTAGCCACTTCACCTTTCTGCATCTCTCAGGTCGGTAATTATAACTATCACACAGGGCTCTGTGAAGATCCAATGAAATAGCATGACAAGCCCTTTGTTGTTCACAAAAGGCCGTATGTAGATGTTTGGGAATATTTGTAGCCAGTATTTGTGCCAGATTTTTTAGCATCCCTTTTATCCCCTGAATCACCATACTTTGTCTGTGTGTGCGGCAAGGCTGGCTGCTGGCTTCCCCAAGGACATATCCCACAGAATCACAGTGTTGTCAGCTGATGCACTTGCTAGCACGTTTCTGAGAAAGGGAGGAAACAAATCACGTTATTTTAAAATATAAATCAAGTACATTAAATGTAAGAATTCCACTCACAATGGCATCAAAAAGAATGAAGTACTCAGGAATAAGTATAACAAAGAAATTTAAGGCATATATTGAAAACTATAAAAGATTGTTGAAAGAAAGAGTAAATTAACAGAAAAGCCTTACTGATAAACACTTGATTAATACATACTGTATGTTGTATTATGTACTATATACTTAAACCTGAGAAAATGTTTTTTCAAAATGTCACAAATCTCCAAAAAATTTTCCAATACATTTATTGCAAAAAACCCACCTATAAGTGGACTCACTCAGTTCAAACCTGTGTTGTTCAAGGGTCAACTGCATTGCTATTTACAGATTGATCTATAGATTCAAAAAATCCCCTTGAAAATTCCAGCTGACTTTTTTGCAGAAAACTAACAAGTTGGTTTTTGAAATTCATATGGAAATGCAAGGGACCCAGAACAGCCAAAGTAATCTTGGGAAAAAAAAAAAGAGCATAGCTGGAAAGTTCACAGTTCTTGATTTCAAAGCTGACTTCAAAGCTACAGTAATCATAACAGGTACTGGCAAAAGGGCAGACAAGACACAGAGATTACAGAGTAAAGTGAAGAGTCCAGTAATAAACTCTCAGAGTGTGGTCACTGGTTTTTAACCACTGTGCCAAGATTATTGATTGTTCAATGGGGAAATGGACAGTATTTTCAACAAACTGTTCAGGGTCAACTAGATAGCCTCATGCAAAAGAATGAAGTGAGGCTTCAATTACCTCAAACTATATACAAAAAGTAATTCAAAATAGATCACAGACTTAGTAAATGTAGGAACTAAAACTATAAAACTCTCAGAAGAAAACAAGTATAAATCTTCATGATCTTGGGTTAGGCAACTGTTTCTTAAATATGACACCAAGAGCATAAACAAAATAGATAAATGCACATGACCATGAAAAAACTTTTGTGTTCCAAGTGATACCATCAAGAAGCTAAAACCACAGAATGGGAGAATATATTTGTAAACATACGTCTGATTCAAGACTTGTATCCAGAATATATAAAGAATTCTCAACGGAAATAAAAAGGCAAATAACCCAACTAGAATATGTGCAAAAATTCTGAATATACATTCTCTAACGAAGATATACAAATGGCTAATGAGCATATGAAAAGATATTCAATACCATTAGTCATTAGGAAATGAAAATTACCACTTTATATGCATAGTATTGTAATAATGAAAAAAAAAACAGTTACAAGTATTAGCAAGAAGTCGAGAAACTCAGGGGATTAAAGATGGCGGCATGAGAGGTGAGACAGAGGCTTCCTCCTAAAACCTCATATAATAATAAAGCTACTTCAACTACTCTTGAAAGAGCAACGGGAAAGAGGACGGCAACAAACTGCATACACCTGGAGACAAGAGCAGCCCTCACAGAAAAGGGTAATGTACTAAAGCTGTGGTCCTGCGGGATCCAAGCCCTTCCCCCCACCCCAGCTCACCAGTGGCAGGAACAGGAACTGAGCAGGGAGGGAGTGGGGATGTGGGACTGCTGAATACCTAACTCTGGAGATCTGCTCTGGGAGCACAAACCTACATTTCATGGTGCTTGCATGATACTCTTGTAATTAGGGGGTTGGAAAGCTAAGACAGGCAGAATTCCTGGTGAGACTAGGAATCCAGCTGCTTGTGAAAGCAGGGATCCATACCCAGCTGCTCATGGACAAAAGAAAGTTGGGCACTCTGAGAGACTTCCTAACAAAGAAGCCCTTAGCAAGAGGGCTGCTAAAGGGGCAAGGATTGCACGGAGCTTACTGCTCAGGAGAAAGGACAGGCAGACAAAATTGTCCGGGTGCACTCTGCCCAGCAGGTTGGGAGCTTTCACGATCTTCAGGTGCTCCAGCTCCCTGGCTGCCTACACAGCTCCAAGAACCCCTTCTGTGACAGGCAGACTAGTGCGCCTTTCTTCTGGCCAGCCCCACCGGGCTTGCAAACCTGGAAATCCTTCCCTGGTGTTAGGCCAGCCAGAGGGAAGATCTGTCTACAGCAACTAAAAATGCAAAGCACAGAGGCTTATACCTGTGTGTTCAGCCCACTGGTTCAGGCAGTGGAGACAGGCATAGCAGCCAGGAACCAGCAAACAGCCCTTTCCTCCCTGGAGGCACCAATACCACTCCCCTACAATCCCTGCATTGCTTCAGGGGCTGAGCAGCTCCAGAGAGTAGAGCTTCTGGGCACTAGAGGGCGCCATACACAAATATGAAACGCCAAAGGAATCTGGTCCAGAGTAAAATTACGAACACAACTCCTGAGAAAGATTTAAATGATATGGACCTTATGACTCTCCCTGAAAGGGAGTTAAAAATAAAAATCATTAACATGCTCATGGAGGTATGGAAAGATATTCAAGAACTCAGGAATGAATTCCAGTCAGAGATCCAATCATTGAAGAACACGATGGACGGTATTAAAAGCAGATTGGCTACGGTGGAGGAGACAACAAATGAAATAGAAACTAGAGAAGAGGAATACAAAGAAGCTGAGGCACAGAGAGAAAAAAGGATATCTAAGAATGAAAGAATACTGAGAGAACTGTGTGACCAATCCAAATGGAACAATATTCGCATTATAGCAGTACCAGAGGAAGAAGAGGGAGAAAAAGGGATAGAAAGCGTCTTTGAGGAGGTGATTGCTGAAAACTTCCCCAATCTGGGGAAGGAGATAGTCTCTCAGGCCATGGAGGTGCGCAGATCTCCCAACACATGTTACCCAAGGAAGACAACAGCAAGACATATCGTAATTAAAATGGCAAAGATCAAGGATAAGGACACACTATTAAAAGAAGCCAGACAGAGAAATAGGATCACATACGAAGGAAAACCCATCAGGCTATCATCAGACTTCTCAGCAGAAACCTTACAGGCCAGAAGGGAGTGGCATGAGGTATTTAATGCACTGAAGCAGAAGGGCCTTGAACCAAGAATACTTTATCCGGCAAGATTGTCATTTAAATTTGAAGGAGGGATTAAACAATTCCCAGATAAGCAAAAGCTGAGAGAATTTGCCTCCGACAAACCATCTCTACAGTGTATTTTGGAGGGACTGCTACAGATGGAAGTGTTCCTCCAGATTAATAGCTGTCACCAGAGGTAATAAAACCACAGTAAAGAAAATAGAACAGCTAATTACTAAGAAAATGCAAAATTAAATTAACTATTCCCAAAGTCAATCAAGGGATAGACAAACAGTACAGAATATGATACCTAATATATAAAGAATGGAATAGAAAGAAAAAGGAGGAAACAAACAAACAAAGAACCTTTAGACTGTGTTTGTAATAGCATATTAAGTTAGTTGTTAGACTTTTAGATAGTAGAGAAGTTAACCTTGAACCTTTGGTAACCACGAATCTGAGGCCTGCAATGCCAATAAGTACATACCTATCCATAATCACCCTAAATGTAAATGGACTGAATGCACCAGTCAAAAGACATCGAGTCACTGAATGGATAAAAAAATAAGACCCATCTATACGCTGCCTTCAAGAGACGCACTTTAAACCCAAAGACATACAGACTAAAAGTGAAGGGATGGAAAAAGATATTTCATGCAAACACAAGGAGAAAAAAGCAGGTGTTGCAGTACTTGTATCAGACAAAATAGACTTCAAATGAAGAAAGAAGCAAGAGATAAAGAAGGACATTACATAATGATAAAGGGGTCAGTCCAACAAGAAGATATAACCATTATAAATATATATGCACCCAACACAGGAGTGCCAGCATATGTGAAACAAATACTAACAGAATTAAAGGAGGAAATAGACTGCAATGCATTCATTTTAGGAGACTTCAACACACCACTCACTCCAAAGGACAGATCAACCAGACAGAGAATAAAGTAAAGACACAGAGGCACTGAACAACACACTAGAACAGATGGACCTAACAGATATCTACAGAACTCTGCACCCAAAAGCAGCAGGATACACATTTTTCTCAGGTGCACATGGAACATTTTCCAGAATAGACCACATACTAGTCCAAAGAACCTCAGTAAAGTCAAAAATATTGAAATTCTACCAACCAACTTCTCAGATCACAAAGGTATAAAACTAGAAATAAATTTTAGAAAGAAATCAAAAAAGCTCACAAAACATGGACACTTACATTCTCCTAACTAATCAATGGGTTAACGACCAAATCAAAACAGAAATGAAAGAATATATGGAGACTAATGATAACAACAACACAAAGCCACAACTTCTGTGGGATGCAGCAAAGGCAGTTCTAAGAGGAAAGTATATTACAATCCAGGCCTATTTAAAGAAGGAAGAACATTCCCAAATGAATAGTCTAAAGACACAATTACTGAAATTAGAAAAAGAAGAACAAATGAGGCCCAAAGTCACCAGAAGGAGGGACATAATAAAGATTAGAGAAGAAATAAATCAAATTGAGAAGAATAAAACAATAGAAAAAATCAATAAAACCAAGAGCTGGTTCTTTGAAAAAATAAACAAAATAGATAAACCCCGAGCCAGACTCATTAAGAGAAAAAGAGAATCTACACACATAAACAGAATCAGAAATGAGAAAGGAAAAATAACGACGGACCCCACAGAAATACAAAGAATTAATTATAAGAGAATATTATGAGAATCTATATGCTAACAAGCTGGAAAACATAGAAGAAATGGACGACTTCTTAGAAAAATACAACCTTCCAAGACTGACCAAGCAAGAAACAGAAAAACTAAACAGACCAATCACCAGCAATGAAATTGAATCAGTAATCAAAAAACTACCCAAGAACAAAAACCCCAGACCAGATGGATTCACCTCTAAATTCTACCAGACATATAGAGAAGAAATAACACCCATTCTCCTTAAAGTTTTTCAAAAAATAGAAGAGGAGGGAATACCTCCAAACTCATTCTACGAAGCCAGCATCACTCTAATACCAAAACCGGGCAAAGACCTCACCAAAAAAGAAAATTACAGACCAATATCCCTGATGAACGTAGATGCAAAAATACTCAACAAAATAATAGCAAACCAAATCCAAAAATACATCAAGAGGATCATACACCATGATCAAGTGGGATTCATCCCAGGGATGCAAGGATGGTACAACATTCGAAAATCCATGAACATCATCCACCACATCAACAAAAAGAAGAAGAAAAACCACATGATAGAAAATGTTTCAAGACCATGTATTGTACAATTCCATTAATATAAAGTGTCTAGAATAAACAAATCTATAGAGACAGAAGGTAGATTAGTGGTTGCCAGGAACCTGAGTGGGGGAGATGGGAAGTGAGTTCTCAAGGATATGGAGTTTCTTTTTTGCGGGCAGGGGGTAATTAAAATGTTTTAAAATTAGATTTTAGCAATGGTTGCACAGTTCTGTGAATACACTAAAAAGCCATTGAATTGTACACTTTCAATGTGTGAATTTTATGGTATGTGAATTATATCTCAATAAAGGTGTTTTTTAAAGGAAAAAAAAAAACACATGATCATCTCCATAGATGCTGAAAAAGCATTTGACAAAATTCAGCATCCATTCCTGATTAAAACTCTCAACAAAATGGGTATAGACGGCAAGTACCTCAACATCATAAAGGGCATATATGACAAACCCACAGCTAACATCATACTTAGCAGCGAGATGCTGAAAGCTTTTCATCTAAGATCGGGAACAAGACAGGGATGCCCACTCTCTCCACTGTTATTCAACATAGTACTGGAGGTCCTAGCCACAGCAATCAGACAAAACAAAGACATACAAGGCATCCAGATTGGTAAAGAAGTCAAATTGTCACTATTTGCGGATGACATGATATTGTACATAAAAAACCCTAAAGACTCCACTCCAAAACTACTAGAACTAATATCTGAATTCAGCAAAGTTGCAGGATACAAAATTAACACACAGAAATCTGTTGCTTTCCTATACACTAATGATGAACTAACAGAAAGAGAAATCAGAAAAACAATTCCATTCACAATTGCATCAAAAAGAATACAATACCTAGGAATAAACCTAACCAAGGAAGTGAAAGACCTGTACTCTGCAAACTACAAGACACTCCTAGGAGAAATTAAAGAGGACACTAACAAATGGTAGTGCATCCCATGCTCTTGGCTAGGAAGAATAAATATTGTCAAAATGGCTATATTACCTAAAGCAATCTACAGATTCAATGCAATCCCTATCAAACTACCAACAGCTTTCTTCAATGAACTGGAATAAATAATTCTAAAATTCATATGGAACCACAAAAGACCCCGAATAGCCAAAACAATGCTGAGAAGGAGGAATAAAACGGGGGGAATTACGCTCCCTGACTTCAAGCTCTACTACAAAGCCACAGTAATCAAGACAATGTGGTACTGGCACAAAGATAGACCCACAGACCAGTGGAACAGAATAGAAAATCCAAACATTAACCCAAACATATACAGTCAATTAATATTTGATAAAGGAGCCTTGGATATACAATGGGGAGATAACAGCCCCTTCAGCAGCTGGGGTTGGAAAAACTGGACAGCTACATGTAAGAGAATGAAACTGGACTACTGTCTAACCCCATGCACAAAGGTAAACTCAAGGTGGATCAAAGACCTGAATGTAAGTCATGAAACCATAAAACTCTTAGAAAAAACATAGGCAAAAATCTCTTAGGATATAAACATGAGTGACTTCTTCATGAACATATCTCCCCGGGAAGGGAAACAAAAGCAAAAATGAACAAGTGGGACTATATCATGCTGAAAAGATTCTGTACAGCAAAGGACACCATAAGTAGAACAAAAAGACATCCTACACTATGGGAGAATATATTCATAAATGATGTATCCGAGAAGGGGTTGACATCCAAAATATATAAAGAACTCATGCACGTTAACAAACAAAAAGCAAATAATCCAATTAAGAAATGGGCAGAGGACATGAATAGACACTTCTCTAAAGAAGAAATACAGATGGCCAACAGGCACATGAAAAGATGCTCCACATGGCTAATCATCAGAGAAATGCAGATTAAAACCACAATGAGATATCACCTCACACCAGTGAGGATGGCCAACATCCAAAACACAAACAACAACAAATGTTGGCGAGGATGTGGAGAAAAGGGAACCCTCCTACACTGCTGGTGGGAAGCAAATTAGTTCAACCATTGTGGAAAGCAGTATGGAGGTTCCTCAAAAAACTCAAAATAGAAATACCATTTGACCCAGGAATTCCACTCCTAGGAATTTACCCTAAGAATGCAGCAGCCCAGTTTGAAAAAGACAGATGCACCCCTATGTTTATCGCAGCACTATTTACAATAGCCAAGAAATGGAAGCAACCTAAGTGTCCATCAGTCGATGAATGGATAAAGAAGATGTGGTACATATACACAATGGAATATTATTCAGCCATAAGAAGAAAACAAATCCTACCATTTGCAACAACATGGATGGAGCTAGAGGGTATTATGCTCAGTGAAATAAGCCAAGCCGAAAAAGACAAGTATCAAATGATTTCACTCATATGTGGAGTATAAGAACAAAGAAAAAAACTGAAGGAACAAAACAGCAGCAGACTCACAGAACCCAAGAACGGACTAATAGTTACCAAAGGGAAAGGGACTGGGGAAAATGGGCGGGAAGGGAGGGATAAGAGGGAAAAAGGGGCATTACGATTAGCAGATGTAATGTTGGGGGGGCACGGGGAGGGCAGTACAACTCAGAGAAGACAAGTAGTGATTCTATAGCATCTCACTACGCTGATGGACAGTGACTGTAATGGGGTTGGTGGGGGGGACCTGATGAAGGGGTAGTTTAATAATCGTAATATTGCAAATGTAATTGTAAATTAATGATAATAAAATAAATTATATTAAAATAAATAAATAAATAAAAACAAATGATTTCACTCATATGTGGAGTATAAGAACAAAGAAAAAAACTGAAGGAACAAAACAGCAGCAGACTCACAGAACCCAAGAACGGACTAATAGTTACCAAAGGGAAAGGGACTGGGGAAGATGGGTGGGAAGGGAGGGATAAGAGGGAAAAAGGGGCATTATGATTGCAGATGTAATGTTGGGGGGGCATGGGAGGGCTGTACAACCCAGAGAAGACAAGTAGTGACTCTATAGCATCTCACTACACTGATGGACAGTGACTGTAATGGGGTTGGTGGGGGGGACTTGATGAAGGGGGTAGTTTAATAATCATAATATTGCACATGTAATTGTAGATTAATGATCCAAAATAAATTATATAAAAAAAGAATACTTAGGAGAAGCTAATAAAAGAATAAGTGATTTAAAAAAAAAACATGGGATGTGAACAATTTCCAGGGATGTGTTGTTTTAATTTGTCTGATTTTTCGCATACTATTCAAGATCAAATAGACAACATTCACCATGTTATTGATAAGTTTTCACAAATGCCTGGATTGTTAAATTGGTTTTCTTTGTTTCATTGGATATGGCCTATAACTGTAGGTCTAATACTGTTATGCATTTGTATTCCTGTTCTCCTAGTGTGTGTGCGGAAGGCAGTTGTTGGTCTTTTAAAGCCAATACAAGCATATGCTACTTTTCAAGAATTAACTTCAAGAAATAAGTGATTCCTTTTAAACACCTTTGTGAAATCACATACTGATTCCCCACCTGCATTTGCTGCAAGAAAATAATCATGTATATTGTGATTTTATCCAGAATTATAGCTGCTGGCTGTCCTCTCTTTCGTATTTTATCTCCCTGTTTGGTCCCAGGAGATGGATGGTTAGCCAGAGACGGGTAAGATTCCTCATGGGAGGAACAACCTAAGACAGGCACAGTCGCAAGGGACCTCAGGTGAGCAACGTGGGGGCCAACTGAGGTGAGGCATAGAACCTCACCCCTCCAGATGAGAGAGACATTGCCTGTGACAAGCTATGTCACAGGCCGAGCCCAGCTAATCATTATTCTGGTACCTTCCACAAATATATGCATTTGCGTCAATTAAAACAAAAAAGGGGGAAATGTGGGATTCACTTATAATTTAAGTATTAAAATCATATGAATAATCATAGTTGACTTGATTGATTATAGTAGCTGAATTAGTTTCTCTGATATGACTGCCTTTGCATTGTTCACCTTGTGAGAACTTGTTCACTATGTTCCTTGCATTGTTCACCTTGTGGGAGCTTGTTCACTGTAGTGGAACTTGTTCGTTATGCTCCAAAAGATTGGAGACTGTTGAGAATTAAGCTTGGAGTTGATTAATGATAGTGTATTGAGTTCCCTATGCAGAATTCTATTGTTGTTAGCAACCATTTGATCAATAAATGTGAGAGGTGCTCTCTCAGCATCACTCTTGAGCTGTTTAAAAAAAAAAGCAGATTAGATGTAGTAGAAGAGATGTAAATGGACTAGAAATTAAAGAAGAGGAATACAAAGAAGCAGAGGCACTGAGAGAAAAAAGAATATCTAAGAATGAAAGAATATTGAGAGAACTGTGTGGCCACTAATAAAAAAATTAATAGTTCTGGGGGTGTAATGTGCAGCATGGTGAGCAATAATGTCTTGTGTATTGAAAAGTTGTTAAGAGACAAAACCTCAAAAGTTCACATCGCAAGAAAAAATAATTTGTAACTATGTATGTTGAAGGATGTTAACTAAACTTACTGTGATAATCATTTCACAACAAAAAAAAGAAGTCAAGAAACTGAAATCCTCCTATACTCCTGGTGGGAATGTAAATGGTATAGGCATTACAGTATGACCTAGCAATTATACTCTTTGTTATATACCCAAAAATGAAAACCTATGTCCATTAAAAAACTTAAATGTTTATGCCAGCATTATTCATAACAGGCAAAAACCAAAAGTGAACCAAGGTACATTAACTAGTGAATGGATACACACATATGGTATGTCTATACAAGAGAGTATTATTCAGCAATGAAAAGGAATGATGTACTAATACATGGTACAGCATGGATGGATCTTAAAAACATTATGTTGAGTGACAGAACCCAGACACAGAAGGCCACAAATTGTATGATTCCCTTTCTAGGAAAAGTCCAGTATAGGCAAATTCATACAAACAGTGTAGATTAGTGGTTGTCAAGGGCTGGAAGGATAAGAGAATGAGGAGTGACTGCTAATGGGTATGGACTGCTTTTTGGACTGATGAAAATATTATGGAACTAAATAGTGGTAAAAGTTGCACAAGTATGTGAATACACTAAAAAAGACTGAATTGTACATTTTTAAAGAGTGAACTTTATGATGATGTGAATTTATATATTAATTGTTTTAAAAAAAAGCATTAAATACTATTGACAGGAAAAAACCATATGCGTACTTCTTAGGGATCAAGTGCCAATAATGTATTGCAAAAGAACACAGGCTTTAGAGCCCAGAAAACCTGAATTGGTTTCTTCGTGCTGCTACTTATTAGTTATAAGATTTAAAAGTAATAAATAAATCTCTTGCCCACCAATAAGAATAAAACCAACCTCAAAAGGTTGCTAGGCAAGTACCTGGCTGAGTAACCAGAATGTAATAGGACCCTGATAAATATTGGCTGCCTGCCTTTTCTCCTTGTAAAAATATACTCCTGAAATTGTAAACCCATTCAATATCTAGCTTTAAAATGGCTTGATCCAGAATCAAGTCATTAGTGATAGTGATTTTTGGGGGGGAGGTTCAGAAAACCAATATACTGTTAAAACACTGATGGGTTCATTTCTGGATATTATTTACTCAAGAAGATACTCCCATTATTCAAACTACTCTGAGTTTTATAACTCACATTTCAGTAATACATGTAACATCTCTTAGGATCATGTATATTCATATCATGCTAGCTTTTTTCTACTCAGTGAATCTCAAAGCTTCTTCCATTAAGTTCCACAAACAGGTTGTAATGTTTTAGGTCCTTCCTTTGCATTTCACTGATTTAAATGTGAAATTCCCAAAACTGATTTACATACATTACCTGCCAACAGTAAAGAGTTAAAATTTCACAGTACATTTTCATCCTAGTCATTACCAAAACATCTGAGATTCCCCCCACATTAAACTTCCTAATGTATGAGGCTTAAAAATAAAAAAAACTTCTGAACACTACACCTCCAAGAAGAACACTCCAACACAAGCCTGAATTAGCAAAGAAGATACACTTTGTTACTGGGAGCATTTTACTAGAAACCAAGGTCTCCACTACTAACAACGTCAACATGTTATTCCTCACCATAATCGCACACTCTACACACCAGAATGTGGGAAGTGTCTGAGAGCATTCTGTACCTTTTCTGTAAAGAAAGGGGAAAGGAGAACCAAGGTTTAAAGCAACATGGGGAGAAAGAAGAAGAGTAAGGAACAAAGAAATGTATGGCAGACAGACATGAATGCAGATGGGGCAGAACAGGAGTGCAGGTGCTGGTAAGTGTGTACCTGGATCTAGGGCTGGAGGCTGGGGAAGGGAACTGATCAGTCTGCTGGTGTATTGCTGAGGGGTTGTTCTGTTAGAAGCAACTTTTGGTTACTTAAAGTTAACAGTTATTATATGGTAATTTAGTATAGATAATTATTGTGATAATTCAGATTCCTAAATAAGAGCAGGTTCCCCGAAGCGTGGTACACTCATTATTAGATCTCTTATTCATCTGCCCATTAGGACTAGGCCCAATACATACAAAATGCAAACAACTGCTATAGCTGGCAGTATCAGATTCAACTGGAGAAGCCTAAAAACAAAAACAAAAAACCCAAGAGATTCTTGGGCCCCTGCTCCAGACCTACTGACTCAGTCTCAGGGGGATTAGAGCACAGGAACTTGTATTTTAAAGGGTTACCCAGGAAATTCTGATTTTCAGTTCGTTTTGGAATTACTAACTTAAATAACTTTCCCAGGCCCATTTCCCCAAAGGGTTGTAGCTCTGCAGAAGTCTGAACACAAGAAGACAGGATATACCCTTTGGTGGCTAGTACTCAGGGATGCTTCCTGAATGCTCACCAAGTACCCAGTGTCATAGAAACACTGAGCAAACGTACCTTGTACAATCAGTTTGTTCTTATCTGCCAAATAAGACATATTCGACCTAATGCCTAACCTTCCTTACCTTACAAAGCAACTATGCTATGGACTTTTGGGGGTAATTGTCATTTAAGGGTAAGTATAAAGAATCTGTGGATGACACATGCAGAAGTATGAAGTTGAACCCTAATCTCATACCACATACAAAAATTAACTCAAAATGGATCAAAGATCTAAATATAACAGCTAAAGCTATAAAACTCTTAGAGGAAAAGCTTCATGATAATTGGTCTGGCAATTATTTCTTGGATATAAAACTAAATGCACAGGCAAGAAAAATAAAAATAAACTGGGCATCAAAATTAAAAACTTTTGTGCAAAGGACACAAAGGACTGTTAATAGTTTTTAACAGGCTTAAAGGCAACGTATTGAATGGGGGAAAATATCTGCAAATCATAAATCTGATAAGGGATTAATATTCAGAATATATAAAGAACTCCTATTATTCATCAACACAAAAAACAACCCAATTCAAAATTGAGCAAAGGACTTGAATTGACATTTCTCCAAAGATAAACAAATGGCCAATAACCACTTGAAATGATGCTCACATCACTAATGATTAGGGAAATGCAAATCAAAACTACAGTGAGATACCACTTCACGCCCATTTGTGATGGCTATTATAAAAACAAAAATAGTAACAAGTGTTGTCACAGATGTGCAGAAACTGGAACCCTTCAGTACTGTAAAAATGGTACAAATCCTTTAGAAAACACTATGGCGGATCCTCAAAAAGGTAGAAATAGAATTACCATATGATCTAGCAATTCCACTTCTGGCTATATACTCAAAACAATTCAGTGCAGGGACCAGAAACAGTTGTACACTTATTTCTTCACATCTATGCGAATAATAGCAGCATTATTCGCAATAGCTAAGAGGTGGAAGCAACCTAGGTGTCCACTGACGGATAAAAGAATATGATTTATACATATAATGGAGTATCATTCAGGCTTAAAAAGGAAGGAAATCCTGCCACATGCTACAACATGGGTGAACATGTGATTCCTATATGACACAACTGGAGGAGTGAATTCAGAGACAGAAAGTAGAATGGTGGTTACTAGGGTCTGGGGAGAAGGGGGTATAGGGAGTTGTTGTTTAATGTGTACAGAGTTCCAGTTTTGGAAAATAAAAATTCTGGAATTAGATGGTGGTGATGGCTACACAACAATGTACAACAATGTCCACTGACCTGAACACTTGAACACGGTTAAAATGGTAAAAATTTATGTTATGTATATTTTACCATATTATTAAGTAAAAAAAAATGAGGATAAGATTTTGTGAAAACTAAATAAAGTGAGAAAAATGTGTTCTGTGAAGAAGCAATTTGGCACCACTGGCACTGGAGTACCCGCATTTTCCCAGCGGTAGTGGACAGGAGGGTGTTTGGTCATCAAATGCGTAACAAGCACCTACTAAGTGAAGAGCTGGCTAGGGATGGGGGATGCAAGGACAGACAGCAGAGCTCCTGCCTTCAGGCAGCACATATCATGCAGGAAAGGAAAATCAGATATGGACACAAAGACCCACGACACACAATGAACAACAGGTAGGTAGGCATGAGGTAAGATCACAGTGGTTAGTCTTTAACAATCCTTCAAATGTTATTGTTAATGTTCTTTATACCTGATTAGCTTATTCCAAGAAAGGTCCAGGACAGCATCCGTATGCCCTTCTGCTGAGGGATTCTGTAATAATTGTTTAATTTAATTATTTTTTGTATTAAAGTCTCCCCCTTCAAATAAAATTTATATTAATTTGAAAGATTCTTTAACTCTTAAGATTATTATTTTGAGCTTATGCAAACTTGCTGAAGACCTACAGAAAGAAATACTTTGTCTCGCTGTTACTTTAGAGATCTATGATAAATGCTCTCTATAGAGAAGCAACTATAGTAGTTCTTATCTAGGTGCAATAATCCTACAAATATGAGTCCTCCCCACACCCGAAAAACTTAAAAGCTACAGGAATTAAGGCATGGATATTTAGACTTCAACACACTAAAGGCTAAATAGAAATTCTTTTTAATAAGTTCAAAAGTAGCCTAATTAGTGTGAATAGTTACTATAAAGGAGGATCATGACCTAAGAGTAAACTGTTTTGTGTAAAGTGTCAACACAGGTGTGATGCAGAGATCAACAAATTTTCCTTCAACTTTTTGAAACCAGAAACTATAGTAACTCATACCTACTTGTCCTATTCTATCAAAAGTATCTAACTGAAAACACATCTTCCTCCCAATGTAAACTTAACTGTTTATTATGAGTTTAAACATCTATTAACTTGTTTACCTTCTTTCCTTTCTTTTTCTTCTTTTTTGATAGCTTACTTCCAAGTGTGAAGACTGGCTCTAAGGAGTCGACTATATCAAGGTCCCACACTTCAATAACAGGAGTCATGTTTCCTACGGCAATATAATTTCCTAGAGGAGGAAATGATGTATTTATGATTAAAAAGTAACTTAAAATGAAATACATTACACTGTCGACTAGACAGTGGCTTAGAGCAGTTTCCCTCAAACTCTCACATGTATGTGCATCACTGAATGCCATTAAATGCAGATCTGTTTCAGGAGGTCTTGGGTGGGGCCCCAAGTCTGCATTTCTAACCAGCTCCCAGGTGGTGCCAATGCTCTGCTGCTAGTCCTGGGACAATGTGAGCAACACAGGCTTTGGTCCCATGGTCCTCACTCAGGTAATGAGAACAAAATCCCCTTCTGCCTTCACCAGCTGTTGTGAGGATGAGGATATGATCAGATCATGAGTGGGAACAAGCTTTGCAAATGAAATGTAAGGGCAGAGTTACCAGACTTTACCCTTATTAGCAGGATGGGGCAACCAATAGTGTGTGGCTGTGGCTAAAAAGACTAACATAAGAACTTAATTCTCTCTTCATTTTGGTTTTACTTGATGCTTTCTGAAAAGCGTCATACCACTGAACTCTAGCTGGTAACAGCCACATCATGCCATTTTACACTGGATTTTGATGACCCCTTCACAGTTCTGCAGCCCAAAATGCTTTCAGGCCTTGTCCTTCTGCCTATCTGAAGTCTGGAGACCTACAGACTCCAAAAGATCAAGTGATTGTGTTTTAAGAACTGTATAACTAACTTCATAAAATAACATTATAACTTACAACATCAACAATTCTGAGAACATTCATAAAGAATATGTAACTTATGTAGCTAGGAAAAATACATGCAGGACTAGGAACTACTGAGCAATCTTAAGTTTTCTAATTACCAGTAGAATCATCTGGGCTGGGATCAAAATTTAGCCACTCCACAGTCAGAGGGTATGCAGACAACAGTATATCATGGTGCACATAAAAAGAATCTTCTTCTTGATTATAAACTGGAAAGATTGGGAAGAGAGACTTTATTAAACCTACAGGAGTTACATGCTTAAAGACACATACTTGATGATAATAAAATTCCAAAATTGTTACTGGTAGGCAAGAATTTTGCATGTCTAATATATTCCTATCACCTGGTATGTCCCAAGGGGGTACATGCACACTGATAACTGACATCTGCCCGAATACTCCATCTGTATCCTCACTGGCTAAAATGCTCCTATCTTCCGGTAAATCAGTTACAGAGAACAAAAATTCATAAGGGATACTTCATTATTATTTTATCCTTTAAGGGTCTATTCTGGTTTTAAGGCAAGAACAAAAACAACAGCATTGGAAAGAAATAACTTATATTTAGACATCTAAATGCTTGTCAAATACTTCTTTAATATTAATAAAAAATTTATGAAGACCAAAGTCTATGTAAAGAAAGCCCTTGAGAACACTCTTTTTGGAATATGGCAACTAAAAAATCAGCTTTTTATCATCAGTTATGATGTTGAGCAAAAATAAAAGTGATACAATGATAAAACAGAGCACAAATAATCAGAAATTCCCCCTCATAAAAAAGTATGCTTTTTTAATTAGAAAGTAGCAATGTTTAGATAGGAAAAGGACTTTTTTTTTTTTAAATTCCTCAGACCTCTGCATCTGGGATAGCTCCTGGGATCAGCAGATTCTATGTAATGTTCTATCACATAATTTTACAATGAGAATCCATGTTTAAAATGATTAGTCTGTGTTCCTAAAGAACCTTAATGGTCAATGAACTGCTTACATTTTAAATAAAAATGATGATGATGCTTTAAAACAATCTTAACTATATCAGATCAATATTTAGATCAGCTTTACAATGAGATTTTGAAATTATTTTTGAATAGAGATATTCCATAATTTGGAGGTTATTCATAATTTGGAGATTCACACCAATGGCAAATAAAATGTATCTTTTGTGACTTAACTTGGAGGTAAGAATATAACTGCTTTAATTTCTCAACTCCTCTGATACTCATCAAAGTCAAAGGAATGATTATAGTAACTTTCACATGAGAACGTATAAAAATCAATGATAAACTGTAAGAGTTTCAGTTTTTTGAAATTAGCAATGGTCTTTTAAAAATGTCACCAACATGGTTTTCATTTGAAGTATGTAAAAAAAAAGATAATTAGGAGAATAACTTCACATTAAGGTATCTGCTATTTAAAGCCTTTTTGATTTTATAAAGCCCAATGGGCCGTGGGATAAAAATGGCTTAACCTATAGGCTTCCTGCAGGCAACCTTAAAGACTGTGAAAAGTTATAGAAATCCAAGCTAATAAATGGAGTAAGTGACAAAGTAACCTAGGAGATGCCAATCAACATTATACCCAGAGGTTTTAACTTTCAAACTGTGCAACTGTGTTTCCTATAATAAAAGGCCTTAGCCTACAAAAAGTCTCAGCTAAGCAGAAAAAATTAGAACCTTAGGTGATTTAAGATGTACAACCTACTTTAATTAATTCACTCAGTAAATACCTACTAAACATCAAAAAAAAATGCCTTAGCCTAATAACAATCTCTAAAGCTTCAAAATTTTAAGACAGATGAAGATTGTTGGGGAAGGACAGTATATGGGCAAGGATGGACTTGTTTGAGGATGTGTGCAGAGAGGAAAGGGCAAGATAAATAAAAGAGAAAATCTAGAGGCAAAATATTCCAGCCATCTTGAAGGTCTATTTTCAAGAAAACTCACTTAATGTTTGTTGAATTAATATTAACAGTAAAATGTATAAAAAGAAAAATTTAAACATTGCCTACTTCAGAATGAAAGCATTCACCTCTGGCTGTAGCAGACATCCCCCAAACTGGGAAAGGTGATCAAGGTGTTTTGGTTCCTAAAAAGAAAGGTAGGCCTGCCTCTGCACTGAATTTTTATGAAGAAACTAAAATGTTACGGAAAAGGAAAAATTACCTGAAACGAATCTGTGAAAAAGCAGGATTAAAAACCCGTCTATTGTGTATAATCTTCCCTATATAAAGAAAAACAAGCCAGGAAAGGGACTGGAGTAAAAATCCAGGGTAACAGGTTATCTCAGGGTAATGGGATTACATTTTTTTTTGCCTTTTTATGTGGGGAAAAAGTGACAAACTGACAAAATGTTTAAATAAAAGATTAAACCTCCCCACTAGAACTTTCCAGGATACCTACTTCTGTAAAGTCAGACACTAAAGTGACATATCAGACTAAATGTGCTTAGGCACAATAACCAGGAATCTACATGTAGACTGTGTAGACTTTAGCCATGTAACCAACTTAAATGAGCTACAGCAGGACCTGGTGCCTAGTCATAATGTTAACTCTCATGGTCATTATTTTAATATCACTTAAATAGAGAATCTTTCAGCAAGGGATACACTTCACCTACCATATACCTCTAAATTGCACTGGTCCTGTTCAGCTCTGCCACACACTATGAGATTGTCACTGGGCTTAATTAAGAAATCATCACGTTCATATTGCTCCTAGGTGAAGAGAAAAAAGGTAATGGACTAGAAGCAGATATTTAGTAAGGTTTTTTCCAGCACTTAGGGAGCATGATTAGAAAAGCCGTGTAAATGTTTACCGTGTCTTTCAGAGTGACATACGGATCCTGATCATTACTCCCATAAACTGTGAGACCCAAGAGAGATTCGCCAAGAGTTTCAGTATCTACAAGAATTCATAAACTTAAATGAGTGAAGCAGTCATTTTGACAAAAGCATTTTTTCCTAAAGCATCCCATGTTTAGACTTAGATCCAACTGTCTATTTCATAATTAATTCTGGATTATCCAAGTTAAGAAAACAGTGGGTAATAGTAAACAGGAATTTAAAAGCTATTTATATCTGACCTTGGAATGCATATCTCATAGTCTTGGAATTCACAATCTTCCAATAAAAGAATTAAATCAAACTGTCAAACTCCCTTTTAGAAAATATCACAACTTTATTCAGTCTCTAGCTTGCACCTTGTAATCAGCATTCAGAAGCGGTACAGAGAGGCAGCCCTCGGGACCTGGAAATAAATTACCCTAAAACACTGGAATCAACACACACTAAATAAGGGTTTCCTGGTCAAATAAAATTTGACTTTCTTGCTGTCTGCCCACACTTAAACCAGATTACTTGACTGACATAAAGGACAACAAAATCTGAGAGTAACACTTTGGATCACTAGAAACATGATCTAATGCATTGAGTTTGTGCTTAAAAACCAGTAGAGGTGAGTGAACTCAAACCTGGGTCGCCTTCCTCATCATATTTATCTAAGCCGTACTCCGCCAGTTCATCATCGTCCAGTGTCCTATCGTCCTCCGGATCACCATCCTCTAGGGGCTCCCTTGGTCGTGCCTGGGTACGTGCACTCTGCATGCCCTCTTCTGAAGGATTGCCGACTTCCTCTTCATCACTACCTCCTTCATCTCTATGAAAAAAACCCCACCCAAAAGCTGCCATTCAAAAACAAGACCACCGTGTCATCATTATCTAAGATTTACATCCCATCTGGACTTTTACTACAGACAGCAACATTTCTAAACTTAC